>QGMJ01000168.1:0-48554 GCA_007821545.1 Lachnellula subtilissima
GGCGAAATAGTTACGCCAAGAATTCTATAGCAGGGGGGTAAAGAATAGTGGTAAACGCACCAAAGCAAGGGCCCCTTGCCCTAGTCTTGGCGTAACTATTTCGTCTGGGACGAAGTACTATACTATACCGGAGTATGCCCCCGACCGTACTGTAAGGGATTCCATCCCACCCCAACCAACCCAAAGGTCCCGACCCAACCAACGCCAGGAATAGAATCCCCGTCCGAATAAGCGAGGAAACCGTGCCGCGCCGTGCCGTGACGTGACGTGTTGTGGGATTTTGGCGCGCATATATACTCGCATATATACTGTAAGGTACCTTGTAAGACTTACCTTTACAAACTAAGGTTACGAGTTGAGGCTGCCGAGTGGATATACCTAGGGAGGTATATTTAGAAGTAGCGCTGGCACAGTGTGAAACGAACCGCGCACCATGGTCCCTGGGTAGGATCGGGGTCGGGGGCGTAATATAGCCATCTTGGAATAGGAATGAAAACATGTGCATGTCCTGTTGGAGAGTTTAGAAACTTTTCAGTCGGAAAAGTAGATTTTCAGGTTGCTGTTTATATATCTTTAGGTAAAAAAATAAATAAAAGTGGAAGTGGAAGTGGAAGTGGAAGTGGGAAGACAAGATCTGCGTATAGCATTTGTAGATTTTGTAGATTTTGTTCTATGAAAATTACTCGTGGGTGTATGCCCTTTGTATGATATATACAGTAAAAATGTTACAAGGTACGGAGTAAGCGTTCTATACATGGGTATTGATGCAAATGCCTCGGGAAAGAATATGCCCCCCACCAACGCCCCTCATCCGAGGATCCGTCCCCTCCCTTTCCTTTCAACGCCGTCTAAAAACACAAGACTGCAGCGCAGCCAGCCAGCTTTCCCCTTGCACGTAGTAGCGGAAGAACAAGCCTCAAATCGAAGAAAATCAAGGATACAGCGCCATAGGAAACTGCCATCTCACACTATCCATATCCGTCAACCCATAAATCGTACTCAGCTCATCCCTGAAACACTCCGGCCCATCGTACGTCAGGGTGCCCTCGGTATCATACCAAGTATCCAGGCCGGCCTTCATGGGCGCGATCTCCTGCCACGTGCCGTTGCCGATCACGACGTGCCGCTTGTTCGCTACGTTCCACGAGAAGCTGGATTGGAACATGCCGCCGAAGAGACTGCTGCGCAGCAGCACGTAGTAATCGATCATGCCCAGGTGGTCCCAGGATAGGTTCTTCATCTCCGCGCGCTCGGCCGCGAACTCCTCGCCGGCTAGGAGCGTGTCTTTCGACACTACTGTGATGTTCTTGGTGGCCGCCTTCGCGGTGAAGCGCGCTGCGTCGGCGGGGTTGCCGGTTGTGAGGTAGACGAGAGAGAGGTTCGTGGCGCTGACGGCGTCGAGGTAGTTTTTCGACTGCTCGTCGTAGCCCGGCCACCCGACTGCCAGCGCATCGGAAGCAGTGCGCATATGCGCGCCGTAGAACTTGTCCGGTTGAATGGGGCCGGAGAGATTGAGACTCAGGTTGTAGGTCTTGTCCATCGAGTACAAGATCATAGCCGCTAACCTACGCACGTCATCCCGGATCAGCAGGATCCTGCCAAAGGTGGCGACGAACTCGGGGTTGTCAAAGCTGAAAGGCCAGCGGAGGAGTTGCATGGGAATGGTGACGAGGACGGGTTCGGAGCGCGAGAATGGGGGCGCGTTCTCGTTGAGCCATTTGTAGAATTCGCGGCGCCAGAATTGCGGCTCGTCGATCATGGAGTAGGCTTTCGGGTGGTGCTTGACGGAGAGCTCGTGAGCATCGACTTCGTGTTCTTCGTTGGTGGAAGGGAAATCTGCAAGTTCATCCTGGCTTTCGTAGAGGTGAATCTTAGGGCAGGCTGCTCGGAAAGAGGTGGTGAAATGATCTAGGTCGAAGAAGTACGTGAATGGGTAGTCGATACCGGTGAAGAGGTCGGATAGTGAGCTGTCTCCTCGCTTCATGATTCTAAATGGGGGGTTAGTTTCAATTTTCCTTTAACTTGAAGCTGCGCATCGCAAGATTGTGAGTTGTGAAACTTTTACACCCAGCACCTTGTGCTGCCCGTGGTAACAATCCACTGTCCTTAAATCCACACGATATAGGGATTCTTACTGTGGGACAATAACTCCGGTGGCTGATGTCTGTCAGCTAAACTCAAGTCAAACGCAGAGGTGCACATACCACCAGCCTCAATAGCAAATCTATAGCAATTCAACATCATGTTCCTCACATTGCCCATTCCTCCAGGCGAGGCCTTGCATTTGATGATAAGTCCCGGTGTGTACTCCTTGCTCCTGCATAGTGCGGCCAACGGCTCAAGATTGTACGGCCCATCGATTTCGTTCTCCAACATATCCTTAATAAACGTTTGATTCCTCGCGAGAGGTGGTGGGAGCTTTGAATGCCCACCAAACTTAGGGAGCGCATTCTCTCCCGAACTAGGAAAACAATACCATGTTGTCCAACAGAGAATGAGTAAGGCAAATGCGAGCCTTGGTGGGTTCCAAGCTGAAAGTGAAGGCCCCATTGCGCCGTTTGCTTTTCTTTCTCAAAGATAGGGACTGACTGAGGAAGACTGTGGGAAATAAAAAGAGAAAGACAGTGAGACGCTTGAGAGTTTACGGCATGTTAGCGGGTAGTGACATAAATATATACGCAAACAAACTGGCCAAGGCGGCGTAGGAAGAAAGGTTGACATGATAGCTCATTTATGGTTTACCTCATCTAAATTTAACGGGATCCAGGATCCTGCAGAAAGCAAGGGGTAACTAAGGTCGAGCCGTCCATTGCTTAGGTAGAGCTAGCCAGCAATCTGGCTTGCGACTTAAATTAGAAAACCTTCACGATGAGGGTGAGAGAGTGAGAGTGGCTGCTTGAATGACTAGTTCATCAACGGTGTCAGAGACGGGTCAGACTGATTAGGACCGTAGGAGACGAGACGAGACGAAATGGCCTGTTAGCTCCTAGTTTGCGGATACTCTACCTAACACAGACCAATCAGAAGCCATCCCAATGGACGCTAATTACGCTACGCCTTATGGCGCCTCTTCTGTAGGATGCTGATAAAAAGTTATTTTGATACCGAGGGAGGCTCAGCAGTGCACACACATTTCACGACGTACGGAGGTACCAGTTCGTCTCAAGAAACCACACAGACCCGCTGTACTTACTCCGAATACAGGCCAGGACTCGAGACTGGAGAGCTCTTTGCATGCATATTCCATTCCATTCCATTCCATTTTGCAGAAGATGTCATAATAAGATTTTCTTATCTTAGTGAAGATTCCCACAGTCTAGCCGTGGAAACTAGCAGCTTTTGGGTTGGGTTGGTTAGGTTGATTAGGTTGGTTTAGGACGGCGGGGCGAGACAGTGCAGCCATTGAGTTTTTGTCAAGGTTTAGTTTGTCGTAATCCCTATTCAATGATTCCAATCGTGATTGGAGAATTCTAGTGGGGCTGTCGTAATAACAAGGCAAGGTAGGTAATTTTAGAAATAATTAGTGGATACTTAACATCCTCCGCACGGAATGTCGGCCACTCCTGAAATATCCTGATTGATTGGTTGATTTCATCAATTTAAAGTCTCTATCAGGCCTACTGAGTATATAGGGTAAGGTATGCAGGCCTCGATATAATTACTCCAGCTTGCAGGATTCTGTTGGAGGCTGATGTGACGAAGGAGCTGATGGGAGCGTTTGATAAATCCAAATTATTCATGCCGAGGATGTCGAAAGCCTGACTCCGTACGTAATCCACACAAATAATTCCTCAAAATCTTCGGAAAATGGAGAAGCAGGGCTCATGCCATGCCATGCCATGCCATAACCTTTGAGATTTCATCAGCCTTCAGCAGTACCGAGATACGAGATTCGAGAAAAATAATCAGAAGAGAGAAAGAAGGGGGGTGATACGGAGGGTATTTAAGTGGAGCTGCTGCTTACTACTCATACTCTGCCTTTCATCTGCATTATGATTGGCTGTTCCAGCAAGCCGATGCCCATTATAGGTTAAGCCGCGCCACAAAATAAGCATAGGTAAGCCTGCCGAGGGCGCAGTAGAAAATACTGTGATCTTAAAATACGTATAAAGCCTGCCCCTTGCTATACGCGAGTGTACTTCTACCATGTGTTTGTTTATACCCCGTACTGCCGATAGGACGATACGATACAAGGCGTACAGGTTATCCAGCATCAGACTACGGAGGCATTTGGGAATGGGACCTAACTAAAAATGTGGGCAAAGTTATGCAACGGCGAACCTTATCCCTAATCGAGATGTCAGCACTTACTCTATACGACAGGAAATCTTGATGAGCGTTAAATGTACAGTCAGATTGAACGGGATAGCCATCTTTAGTCTGTAATTCGAATCTAAGCGTGACGGCATATACGAAGTATTGGGGTGACATAAAGGAGTACCGGACTGGTGTTTAGTTCGTCATTTCATTCAGCCTGGAAGATGATAAAGGTCTTGGCACGGATGTGATCCACTTTTCAAGACCGTACTCGTACATTTCAAAAGATGAGTTTCTAGAAGTAAAGGATGATAAAAAGAAATTGTGGGACATGTAAACATTTTAAAGTAATAAGGCGGGGGGGGGGGGGGGGATGGTAAGATTCTGATATACTCTACACGATTTTGTTGCAACCACCGACTCTCTTTTAAATTAGTACCTTGGTAGGTCCCTCGTACATTGCGGCCAACCAAATGAAGATACTAATTTAGACAAAGAATGGCAATAGCTTTCTTTTTGTGACCAATAAACTGCAGACCCATACGTCAAATACAACCGTTGGGTAACACAAAGTTCTTTTTTGACTGAATGCGGAATGCTATTTCCCTTACATCATGTTGGGATAATAGTACTGCATCCCGACCTTTCTAGTCATGTGATCTAGCGTAGCTTAGTCAGCAAAGAGGCATAACCTTGTTGGTCGTCAACACCACGATGAATGCTAAGCAACATCAACCAGTATCAAGTCTACTACGTAGTATAGAAGTGATCACGGATATCAACCTGTGATACCAACACATCACTATATAAATCAAAACTTTAATATTAGTAAGAAGCTTTCAAAGTCCCACCTTTATAAAAATCTATTCAGCGTATTTCTAAATGCAAAAAAACAAATCAGATACTAGAAATTGCAAGGTCTATCTACAGTATATACTTCATTTAAGATTCAATCATATCCATACTTAATTCATAACACAGAGCCACGATGGATATCATTAGTATTGAATTGGCTTGTCTGCTTGCTTGTTCGAGCCCGTGTTCGAGGACACTGTTTTAGAAAGAAACAAACCCCGCAAACCTGTAGACCTCATTGCCCGAGATTCCAATCCCTATTCTCAAAACAACTGGCATGCATCCTAATGCCAATCCGAAAGTGTAAAACTAAACCCCTAACGCCAGTCCTGCCCTACCTACTCTGAATCACATTCTGAATCCACGACAGCTAGCGAGGGAGTCGAGGAACCAATGATTATGCCATGTCTCAGTAGAGATGCATTCGTGGGGTTTGTTATTGGAGATGGGAGTGGTGGTGGATGTGGAGGTGAATGTGAATGTGGAGTGCTTGGTGGTGACGTTGAGGTTGAGGATGGTGGATTGGGAATTTTTGCTGCCAGAGCGACCAGATACGCTGCAAGAGCAGGGGTTATTGCCGCACGTAGGGCAATCCATCTCCGACTCGGTGTTTTAGGGATTAGAAAACCGGAGAGTACAATTTTATGTGAGGTATAGTACGTGGTAGGTGTGTTTTTGCTGACTTTCTGGTGTTGCGAACGTTGGATTTGACTTGGGAGCCGGATATCTTGAGGGTATGTCGAGTGGATATAGAGTGGGAGCTCGTGATGATATATAGACAGATCTTGGGGATCAAGGTTCCAGTATCATATTCACAGTTCAGGGACACATGACAACGCTTTGGTGAATATGTAGGATGGCTTGATAGAAAGATGCTGTGCATGTAGATCAAAACTTGGAAACGTGATGCGAATGTACAAGTCAAAGGTCATCACTGCAGACATGAACATTCACTGAGTCACTCTTCACGTATTAATTGAAAGGAGTGGAACAACCGGCTGTGCATTGTGTACTAAAGCGTTACAACCTATCCTAAATCACCTCGTAGATACTTAAACGTATATTTCCTCGAAATGTCTGGCCCTGTTTGCCATGAAAATACTGTCTATCTTCATTGCGATTCGTTACCCTTGTAATAGCAAATTTCCCAAGAAAGATACGTGAAAAGGGTAAAATTAGCAACGCGGAACTCCGCCATCATCATTCATGAGTATCTCAAGCAATTGGTACTAGACGAACAACTTTGCAAAACACACTAATGAGATTAGAGCTGATGTAGACCCAGCCGAAAGAATCGGCTTGCACCATCAAGGTAGAACAAGTTGAAACTAGGAGAGAATTGCAAACGCTGAAGTATATGATCATAAAATAACACAGGCAAAATAGTCAAAGGTAAACGTAATAATGAAACAAGAAAAACCTAGATTTCCAGCCCACAAACATGGATGGGAATCTCAAGTTCCCAAGGTCAAGCAACGTGATTTTGAATCAGTGCAGACATGCCTCATGGCGCCAGGCCAGAGACCATATTGTCGATGTTGGCTAGAAGCCAGCAAGGAACGTATGTCGTGCGCCTCCCACGAGTCTCAGCTGCGATGCCGGTGCTTTCTCCCGGCTGAAGGCCGCACTGTCCTGCTACTTCCACTATCTCGACGTTGTGGGGAATTGTAATTGTCGTCCAGATCGATGTTATCTTCGCCTCGATTATCTGCCGGTGCATAAGATGATGTATAGCCGGCACCTCCACCACTCGGCGTTTGCGCAAAAGAGCCACGCGAGCCATAAGCAGCATTATCGGTGTAATGTTCCGCGGGCAGTGACGAGTCTGCGGGATATGATCTTGGAACCCTGGAGTCATAAGCTTGGGGCACGTGAGGACTGGTGCCGGCGGATGAATACATGGAACTTGTCCTTGGGAGGTTTTGGTCTGTATAGCTAACATGTGGGACGAGATTAGCAGTTGCGGAAGAACTATTGAAGACAGCTTGATTATTGCGCGTGTATGCCGAAGATCCAGTTGCGGGATTGTACCCATCGTTGAAGGATTGATATGCTCCATAGCCAGCTTGTGAATTGTATGAGCTCTGAGTACCCGACGCGGTGGGAGGATTACACTCCTGGGACCACGAGGCTGTATTTTGACCTTGATTATATCCCGAGTATCTACCATACTGGGCGCCAGATGAACTGTAAGTGTTACCAGATGATACGAAGTCTGTAGCACGTGGGCTCTCATAATTTTGAGTTGCCATAGCTCCGGCACCTCCAACGCCAGCGAGAGTATTGTCAGTCGCCTGTGAGGGGAGGTGTAAGGGTTCTCCATCATAGTCGTCTGTGTCGTTAATCACTGCTCTAAAGTATTGCTTAAGAAGTCTCCTCGAAGCGGTGTCAAGTTCTCCAACGTCCATAACTTTAACGTTACATTCCAAGGTATATATCCGGCCATAGTTGACAAGAGAAGAACCGGTCAACTCCTCGCCGTCTTTGGAGACTATCCAATGAATTAGTATACGCCGTTCCACATTGTTTCTGGGTGAGCGATGTGAGGGGAAGGGGGGAAAGGTGGGGTGCAAACACTAGCTCTTCAGCTACGAAGATAAAAGAAAAGAAAATCGTGTGTTTTGGGCAAATCGTAATGAACTTACGGCGGACTTTTAGTGCCTGTTTTTCTATGCCCTTTGTACTGTGAGGGGCCTTCTCAGAGCTGTAAATCAGTCCATGTTCATCAAGATTAATGCCCCTTTTCTTGACGCCTTGACCCATATAGGTCGTAATCGAGACGCAAGTGCACGACTTTAAGTCCTTTGCCTGCCTAACAACCACAAACCGGCGGATTTTAGAGTGAACTCGCTCTCCAAGGATGACATAGCTAACACTTGTTGATGCATCTTTTTCACTATCGTTTGTCGAGGCAGCAAACGCATCTGTCCAGAGGGTACTGAAAACTCTTCCAGGCCTAAAGAATTTCTCGTAATCAAATCTCCTAACTGTGTAGCTCGGATCCAACTCCTCGGCGTGGCCCTTTGTACCAGCAATGAAGCGGCCTTTGGGCTTCCGCGAAATACCCGCAGGTCTTTGCCCACTTACTTGATACAAGTTGGAGTGCATACTTTGTTCATTACTAGCGCTTGAACTCGTCCATTGGCTGTGGCTCCTTGAACCTTCAGGAATTATAGCAGGAATGCTATTCGGCATATATGAGGCTTCGCTCCGTGTTGGCACAGACGAAGAAATCGGGGCTCGCGAGTCTCCGTGTGCAATTGATAATGCGCCCATCGTCGGTATCAGTGGATCTCCCGCGGCTGAGCTTCGTGTCCAGTCCCGAGTTTGAGCATTATAGTCGTCTGACGAACGATCATTAGAGGCCGGCTTGTAGGTGTATGAGGAGGATTCATAACTAGTGGGCTGGTATGGAGGCTCTTCTCGTGGCTCATTGTAAACGCCCCCCTGTTCGTCATATGATGGATCTTTGTAGCCCGATGTGGATGCTCCTTGACTTTGCCCACTGCCGTATTTTGAACTTGATTCTCCTCTCCGACTTGTCGCCTCGGGAACTCGCCCTTCCCGGTCCCAACTTGGCCGGCTCTTTGATTCGGCATCGACAATATACGCAGATGTGTGTTGCGATCCTCGATTATCGCTCTTATTTGTTTGTCGGCTCCTTCAATTTGTAAGATTCATATTAAATTGGGTATATAAATACAGAGGTTGAACTGACTCTGGGCGTTGTCGGTTGGACGATGACCCCTCGCGTACATCATCTTTATATTGTGAAAAGCTTTCTCCGTCTATAGATATCTGTTAGCAATTGTAACCGTCAATTTGTTAGAGCTCAGAACATGTGTGAAGACGCACATCTATTCTTCACAAGCTTAATCAGTCGACCCTTCGAGTCTCGCGTCCATGGAGAGTAATTTGACATAGCTACAACATTATTGCGCCCGGGTCAGCGCACGAATGCGGAAACAGAACCTTTATCCCCCATAAGGTGGACAATGGCAGACGCAGAACCGCAATGGCAGGCTGCGGCTCTGCACCTGCCACATAGTGGAGTTGACAATTTCTCTCTGGGAGTCGGTCCACATGTTGATGCGAGCAATGCGGGGATGAAATGGCTGTACGATCCAATCCCGTAGAACTTGGGGAGGTGGAGGATGAGAGGACAGTATCATAGGCCGGTGGTCATCTGCATCTTCTGCCACAAACAATATCTCGAGGCAAAAGCAGCGGTACTTCGCGGGAGCTTAGAAAATTGAGGCTTGAGGGGGGGGAGGGGACGGTACGGGAACGCTTGCTCTAGCGTTGACTTGCGGTACAGGTATTTATACTCCAAGCGGCAATGGTACACCAATTTGCGTCGCCCATCTCAGAAAACGCTTGTTTCTCACTCGATCTTGAAAGTTGAGGACTTGGCTTGGGTTCGCGGTGGTAATGGAGCCGTGTGGTGTGGTGTGGTGTGGTGTGTTGTGGTGTCAACGTGTCTGGCCTCCCCTGCTCCTGCCAGTGCCCCCACCCCACCACCTGGCAATGTGGCCAATGCGTTGCGGAGTGATAAGCCATGATTCAGACGTCCACTCGTCCCTTGCCAGATAATATACATGCATCACTCACACACCTTCCTCCACTAATCTACACACACTTGGCGTATTAACACCTTACCAGTCGCGGGAGCAGTCGCTCCTCTTGCGGCTCTGCAATCCTCTCTATTGCAGACCTGTCTTCAGCACTTTGATTTATTTCGCTTCCAATGTTGGAAGGCCAACTGCCCAAAGCGGGCTCTCAGATCGCTCACTCATTTACATGTACTAATTCGCACTTCCATAGAGCTGCCTAGATGGGCGAATAAAATCAAATTATATGGCAGGTGTCAGGTCAGAATCAAGTGCAAGTACATCAGGTACAAGTACAAGAAGTACTTATACACGTCAAACAGAGCCTCCAAGGCTCAAGAAAGCGGGACTGTCAACGAAGAAACGATTGATCGGAACATTGAACGATACCTGTAGTTTGCCGAGTATTACCACAAGCCAAAGGGACGCATTTCAGCCGGTGAGCACACGAGCGAACGGACCCTGTGCGCGCCTGGGGAAGCAAGAGTTCAAGTCTAATTCCTACTGCTTGGGCTTTGATAGCCAAAGTCATGACTTGCAACACCAAGTACATAATTCCAATGCAATGCCCGGATCACCGACGGAGAATTCGACGGAGAATTCGACGGAGACCACCCAACCAGAGTCCACCCTAAAGCTCCAACTAAAAGATCATAGTTCGTCATCCTCAGGGATCCCACTGGCTGAGGGCAAGGCGCTGCGACAAGCCTCTTTTTCCTATTCGGTCCAGGATGAAGGCCCCGAAGTGGATGTTGATGTCCAGGCACGGCAATTGCGAGCGCGAGAGCGGGTTGTGATACTCCGCAGGAGAGTTTTTCGGACACGGCGCTTACGAAAGATCCAGAGGAACAAAGTAAACCAGCTGAGGAGAAGCGCGCAAGATGCGCTTGACAAACTTATGAGAAAGATCAACGAGAGTGAAGGATTTGGTAGCCTGCAAGAAGACCTCCACCCATACTACGAAAGCCTGCGCAACGCCCAAGATGCCCTTGGCCCGGTAGAATACACGTATGTCCTGTCGGAGAGTCAATTGGATGACGAAGAACAAGATCTAGAAGAGGAAGAGGACCATTTCTACCGCCATTACGACGTCGATGCTATTTCAGTTACTGAGTCAAAACTGGACGATGTAATTTCGCCACTAGTGAAACCGTACGCCCCTCCTCAGACGGAGCTCCGACAGCTGAATCTCAATAACGAGGACGGTCTGGTGCGAGAGTATCTAGAGAAAGTCTCTAAAGCAGGTCGCATGAAAGAAGAGCTGGACGGTCTCGAGGAGGATTACTATCAACTCTCGAAGGATGTCTCTTTCCGCAAACGACACAGCATTACACTCTCCATAGAAACTACGAGCTTCCTCGCCGAATACCCGAAACTACATTCAGACGTACTTGAAAATCTCCACATAGTCGAAGACGACATTTTTCTACTTAGAAACAAATGCGTTGACCAGGATCTTTTCAAACAATCCGACCATGTGTACGAGCCACGCGACGCGCTTTATGAAGAGGTGATGGACTCGGTATACGACGCCCGCGACCGGTCACCACTTCGCATAGCCGCTCACGAAAACAAACACGGTGAACGCGAAATCGATTTCCAAGACACGAGGGAATATGTGAACAGTTGGCTCTTGCAGTGGATTCAAGATTCCGCCTTTGAGCATTTGATGCTGAAAACATGGATATTTTTTGAGTACCCGGAGCGTCCAGAAAAGGGTGAGGTCCTCGCAGATGACAAGTGGTCTGACCTAGCAATTGAAAATTGGGATACGGATTCTGCCGGCATAAATGCGAACGAACATCACAGCGCAAGCAGGTTTGATGCCATTGTTGGAGAGACTGGAAGGCTCGATGCTATAACAACTGGGAGATCTGGCGTCTCTGATAGACTGGGAAGTCTGGATGTAGACTTTGACGATGGGGACAAATCTGAAAAAGTGCGCTTTGAGAGAGAGAAAGCCGCAGGGAACATTCCTACCTGAAGCGGTGAACTCTTTGGGCACAAACGATGCCATCTCAGCTATAGCCTGTAACAAGATGCCATTTTCTTGATCCCTTGACGAGCGAAGGCTTAGATGATAGCAATTCTCAAAGCCACATCACTCCAGTTCAATACAAGGAATTACGACTGGGCATCAACCCGTACACGAATTGTATCCTGCTTATTACTAGACCTCAGGAGCTTTTGGTGGATGAGGACCAGATAATACTTTTTCTTTGTTATACTTTCAGCTTTGTAGGCTCAAGGACCTATAGATAATAATCACTTTTCACATTTCACATATAGCTCTCTACATTTTAGAGAGGACAATGCCCTAATAATCTTTCTATTTTAAATATCATATAAGAGGATATTCGGTCTATGCTCGTCCCTTTCTTATTATTCCTTCATAGAGAGTATTACGTGGTTGTAGTTTGATTTTTTGCATGCACTGGAACATCATTCAACCGGGCGAACCACAGTATTAGCTCGTATTCCGTCACATATCAGAAAGGAATTCCCTAGTCGATCGATCGTCTGCAGGAGAGGAACGGCCCGCCAGACTGGGCAGCCCGGGCGTAATTTCAAAGCAAGCGAGAAAAAGCAACAGGTGGAGTGCATGGGGCCACAGAACCAGCCTTGCAGGATTTCCGGCATCTTAGGCCCGGGGCAACAGGCCATTAGGAGTTATCGTGTTGTAACAAGACGCAGCTCCACTGCCAAGTCAATGTTGGTGGGGACTTATGCGTTGTATTCCGCATATACATTGGCCGCAAAAGCAATAAAAAAAATTGGCCGTATGCACCGCTGAGTTCAGAGATGCATATCACGCGTGTGGGAGCGGCCGGCACAAGGTGCGTGATGTGGCAAGTGGCGAAAAGAAATATGCTAGCAGGTTCTTGCTTTGTATGATGACAATTCATAGGTGCAAAGCTTCATAATATAATGTATCTTACATTCAAGAAACGCAGCAGCAAATTACAGATCCCTTTTCCCTTGTGTAGAAAACGTATTTGAAATGAGACTGGGTGAAGCCTGTTATCTGATGTCATCAGTTCATCATGCTTCATATAGAAAAGCTATCCTGAGATGCCGAAAATTGAGATAGGACATAAGAGCTCATAAATCACTAGCATCATCACAGATGCAAAAAGAAAATCGTCTGTCACCAATTCTTTGGTGGTGTGAGATAGGGGAGGCATGCACTTCGCAAGCCCCAACGTATGCTGGCAATAAAGTTGTTGGCATCTAGATACAGCATCAGCAATAACTTCCGTTGAAAAGTGAGGTCCAAACGCACAGAGCTGCTCAACGGTGGTCATGATATGAGGAGTCTCTGGGGGCTTGCGAAGAATTGGAAGAGTAGAAGCCTGGCTGAGTACCGTAAGAACTCCCAGTTTGATTTGCACTGTGACTATTCGATATGGCTGGGACCGACAAGTTGTAAGTTGAGACACTGGAAGATCCGTATGAAGTTGTAGTGTTCACCGTGTAGTATGGCTGTCCTGCAGATGGAGTCCATGACGAGGTTTCTGGTTGAGTAGCTTGCATACCGTATGTCCCTGTCGATCCAAACTGACAGGCTGATGTATCCCAAGATGAAGCCGTGGAACCTATTGGCCTTTCCTGTGAGACAAGTGATTGTAAATTTTGTTCCGTCCAGTATGGTGCCGCCGAGCTTGAATCTTCCGGGAAAGTAGGGTCTGAGCCTTGAGTATGGCTGACTGACGCGTCCATGTCTCCTCGGTTGAAACTGTAATGCTGCCGATCGGGAAGTGGCTGGTTTGTCGTATTATAAGCAGCAACAACACGCTGCTCATGTTCCCTGGACACTTGGCCAACGAAAAATACTTTTACGTTGTGCTCAACAGTATAGTGTTTGGCAAAGTTCAGTCTTGAGGCCGGACTCAACGCTTCACGTCCATCAATTGGATTGACTCTGATAGGCCGTTTTGAGAGACGTTCTCCTGGCTGCAAAGCCGGCTCATTTTTTCCGGTATAAATCAGAGCATGGTCTTCCGGGTGAGCGCCAGCTTTTGTCGCTCCTCGGCCACCATAAGTCAAAATGGGACTTTATACCTGATTAACAATGATTACTTTATATTGATGGGGTAACTCACAGGCAGATGCTGTGGCCCTTCTTAGAATCTATGACTAGAAAACGGCGTATCTTTTGGAAAGTCTTTTGGTTGTATTTTGCAGGAAGCGAATGATGGGTTTGCGAAAGCTCAGTGCCACAGCTTCCTTCCGGCTCCGACCACAAGATTTTGAAAACCTAGGATATATTAGCTGTACTCGTGTACAAGGAGGTGACAATGATCACCTTGCCGAATTTGAACTTGTCGCTATGCTGAACCTTGAAATCTGTGGCTTGTTAGAGGGGATCACACTTACAACTGACTTTGGTGTCGGACTTGCATGTACTTACTCGGATCCAAGTCTACCTTCGACTTTGAGTTTTCCGTACGTATCTTTCGCGTGCCACCGAATGATGGATTGTGCCGTGGTCCACTTCCGAAGAAAGAGCCCGGATTGGCCACAGAAGGGGTGCTAGAAGAGAAATCCATTTCTGGACCTTTCGACTGCATCGTCGTAAGGCTAGTGCTCGCGAGGCTTTGAGTGATGCTGGACACACCCTGGTTTGGGGCATCATATCGAAAATTGGTGGACACGTAACTCGCTGTACTTGATTCCTGGATGGTATTCAAGGGTGGAGGGTTTGCTTCTTTCGACCTCGGAGTGTATCCTGTGGGAGCTACATCTCGGTAGCCATATTCCCAAGCATCTAGGCAAAATGTTAGAGAAACTCTCGAATACAAAACTTACAACTAGTACCAGCAGTGTTTCCTGGGGCAATTTGCCGACATCGAACGTCGCAATTGTACCTATCGTTCCAGGTCCAATGGCTCCAGTCAGCAGGATACTGAGAGGATTTGGACTTGGATCGTTCACGCCTGGTAGACATAGCCGCTGATTGCGGGCGAAAACTGGTAAAAAGAGCATTTTCGGGCGTATGGCCCACTATTTTATCGATAAACAAAAATGAGGCTCAAAAGTCGCGGTAGTAGTGGTACAATCCCTAAAGAATGGTCACGCACAAAGCCACCCCGGAGTGAGGTGGGGGTTGATGGTTGGAACTCTGAATTGTAAACGTTGATTGGGAGGAGGACGTGGGATATCCGAACATATCTTTGCGGGTGTATGCGAAAGCGCGCCAAGGCAATGTCTTAT
Source organism: Lachnellula subtilissima (assembly GCA_007821545.1). NCBI lineage: Eukaryota > Fungi > Ascomycota > Leotiomycetes > Helotiales > Lachnaceae > Lachnellula > Lachnellula subtilissima. The sequence goes on from QGMJ01000168.1 coordinate 14,937, forward strand.
TGGCATCATTGAGGCAAGGGTTGTCACACTGAAAGTGCCGCTTTTAAGTCTCCGCAACAAGACCTGAGTGGCCCAAGCCAGCATGGTGCTGAGGAATCCCTGAGGAATGAGGCTCTACTCATCCTAATCCTCATTTCCCCGTCGACATCTGTTCTCGTAAATCTTTCTTTTCTTCACAGGCTGATTTCAAGCCCCGTATACTATGACTACCCAGACTACAAACCGGAAAACTTCAAATATTATCCACTGTCTATACCAACACTCATGTCAACCATTTATTACTATGGCGTGTCGGACTCCGCAGGCCCCGACGAGAACGCAAATCAACTTAAGGCTAGCACGTGTCCTAGTCCGAGGAGCATCAGTCGTGGAGACTCCTCATGGGCTCCTCAGAGACGCGCTTCTGACCCAATGGATTCGTTTCACCCGAAGTTCAGGACCTCAAAGCGAACAACATCACACAAGCCTTCGCATGCAAAAAATCTTTCAGCCCAGAGTAACAATATGTCCGCAAATCATTTCGCAAATGTTTCTTCCCCCATCAACATTGAAGATGCCGGTATCATTTCTGCCGGTGAGCCAAGTTTGAATAACTCGGGCGAGCATTTGAAAGCACCATCAAAACCACGTACGACTTTCCCTCTGGAAACTGGGGACTTTGAAAATTCAGGGAACGATTCCCACGATATTTTTTCTACAGAAAGCCTGTTCCAATCAAGACAAAACTCGGCTGATGAGTCCTCCAATATGAGTGTGACTTATTCGGATAGGCTGTCACTATCTGGCACTCCCCCAGGGCCCGGACCCGGACCCTCCTTCGGGGCATTCGGCAAACCTCTCCCTTCAGAAGACCGCTTTTCGACTGTATCGTATCATAGTGATCTTTTATTGAATGAGGAATGTACTCGACATCAAAAGTTCCAACTTGGAGTATGGAGCTTGCGATCTAGGATTCAAGACTTGCGAGTCAACCTCCGAGAAAAAACAACGGGTCATGTCAACAGCTAACGACAAATATTTTAAATATATCAGTGGCATAAAACACGGAACGCTGGCTGAAGCTCAAAAGAAATCGAAAGCAATGATTGTTCTCCAGGAGCTACTTCATGACTGTCAAGTTGCCAGGGATGAGTATGGCCCACTCGAGGACGATTGCAATATTCTCGAGGACCAGCTTGGCAACGAAGAATTCTACCTCCAGAATTTAGAGAAAGACTTATATTCACGACGAATTGTTGATCAAGAGGCTCGTCCGTTTTCATCAACATCTTCTAGATCAGTAATCTCCGACATAGACCAACGGTTTCATCCACTGGTATCAGACTATCTATCTAGTGTCGGAGCCTTCAACATCCTGAGAGAACGCTTGGAAGATCAGGCCGAAGAAAAATATTACCTGGAGCAAGAAAGTATCAGAAAAGCGCGAGTTGATTTGAGATTATCGGAGGATAGCCAGAAGTGGCTGGATGAGTTCCCAAGTCACCAGGCTTTGCTGCTCAATGAAGTAGAAACTGCACAGCGAGATTGCGATGAAATGAAGCAGCGGTGTCTCTCAATGGGACTCGTAGATAATAATGGGGACCCCACAGGATTGGAGGTCCAGGAGCGCGAGACCCTTGAGGATAACGTGAATTCTGGCCGTGAGATCTCCGTATTCGTGAAATTTCCGCGGCTGATTTCTCACCAGAGAGCAACACAAAATCGGTCTCATAAATCTGCCTCTGAGTCTAAAGAACCACGTCACGAGGGTGACAACATCAATCAGTGGCTTCTCGGTCAATTACAGTCATCCCCTCTATATGTCAACTTACTTGCAGGGATTTATGAGACAAGATTTGGTCATATTGAGAGCGAAGCCTGGGAGCTGGCTGTCCTCGCTTCCTGGTATGAAGATGGCACTACAAAATTGGCCTCTAACTACCGGGCCTACTCTTCTGCTATAGCAACGCAGGCTCCACAAAAGGCACAGTATTCGGCGGAAAGCTTGTCCGATGCCAGTAGTAGGAGTTCGTGGGGTATATTCATAAAATTCCTGTCATTGCGTGCCGCGCGCACTGGAGATGGGTCTGAGAAGACAAAGATAACTCAGGGTTCATTGCTGCCTATTATTTATGATGCAACTTATTGCAAGAGTGTGTGATACAATATTTTTCTTTCGTTTATTGGTTTTGTCTCTAACCTCAGCCTTTGCGCCATCATTCATTGTTTAAACTTTTCTTTTTAGGATGGATGGTCTTGTGAGAGAAAGCAGAACCAGAGTTTGGTGAAAGAGGTACATTTTACAATATGCTATGCTATAACTGACCTGTATTGATACCCTTTCCGTTTCCTTACTTCATGTTAGCGTTCCGTTGTTTGTGGGTACTTTCTGTGTGAATAGTATAGACTTAGGTGTGACTGTGAGAATAGCCCTGGTGGCTGAGAAAAGATCATGCCAGATGCCAATCTTTTAATGTATTAAACAACCTAGTAAATGTCAAAATGACACTCGACTTAGTTCTTTGCACATATTCTGCTCTGAAGTATGTTCTAATCACAATTTCGTGACAATTTTCACATGACTTACACACTATGGCCCAGCATTAAGTTTTGACTACTGATTATAATTACAGCAAAGTGTTCAATGATGAAGAGTCAGGCCTACATTTCCCTTCTTAGACGGAGTAATAGACCCCGGCTACTTCAGATTACTCCGTACCAGCCAACCAAATCGCTATCTCTTGACAACACTGGAGGCAGTCTTTCGTGGATCTCTGGCTCAGGTTATCAAACAGCTCTATCTAAGCGAAATCCCGACGCCATTGTGTAAGGCATTTAATTTCTGTGCCGCCCTACAAGAGCGGCATGTAAGACTGACAGCCAACAGTGGAAGCGGCGTCATGCGCTGCTCGGACGCAGCCAAAGACAGCAAATGCAAACTGTTCAGCCTGATTAGCGATAAAACACGTGTGTAACTTCAAATGCAGACAGACAATCAAGACGCATTCCGTCCATGCATGTAAATTGAGTCTTGTGCGATCCAACATGCATGCCACTGGCATACAATCACAGAGGAGATTGAAGACACGAATGGAGACCTATAAAGTGAGAACTTAGGGCGGCCATTGGCATGAGCAGAAGGATCCGGGAAACATTTTCCTCCAGCGGGATGCATGAGCGAAGAGGTGTGGAACCGGCCGCTTTACAGTAGTCAAAAGTGAGGGTAATCCTGCAGGTAGGTGCATGCATGTGCTTGCAATCAGCAAAGAACAGCAGGTGAAAACCACCTGCATAGTGTGCTGCAAAGTCATTAATTGTCATGAGAAGGCAAGACTTGTTGGTATGGGGCGTGGACGACACCTTTCTGAAATATTAGGTCTTCATCTGATTAGTTGGCATTACTTCTAGGGGGGAGGGGGTGACAATTCGGTAACTTCGAATTCCGTGAAAATAGTGCCGTCCATTCTAATGGTGTTATTGTTGTTTAGTGCGTGCGGTTCAAAACCATTGCTCACCATCAAGTAACACTTCGCAACGAACCCGTCAAAAGTAAGTATGAAAGCTTACTATAACCAATGATAGTCTTAAAATGATATTAATATATAGATAGTGTGAAATAACTATGAAGGGCATTGTAAACAAAGGCAGTGTATTTAAATGTCCCTTTCTTTTTTGATATCTGCCCTGATGCTGAAGCACCCTCCTGGTGCTCCAATTTGCTACTAATAAATTCCTGTTTACTAGTTCTCTATATATATGAAATAAAGTTGAGAGGTCTAAGATCATAGATGTATATGTGAGGAAGAAAGAGCGCCAAGTTCAAATAAACGCGGTGTAAAAGAGTTTCGGCTAAAATGGAGTGTTTTTACCTCTTGTCACTTGCTTTGCAAGTCCTCACTAAGTGTACTTTAAAACCACAACAAAGTTTTCAATGGCTGGATCGTAGATGACATGAAACTGCCAGCTCATTTGGAACAATGAAGTCAAATTTGGGTAGCTATCGCAACCACCCTGCCATCCATCCATTTGTCATCCTAGCATAACCTCTGCGCAACGTGAAACAATACCCAAATCAAAACATACCAGGCAGGAAAGGCATGGGGTATATCATGAAATTTGTTGAAAAACGCTTGCCAACTAAAACTTATTGCGAAAAGTTCACTGTCCTGTAACACGTGTGACCACAAGACACTAACGGTATGTGGAAGGAACTAAGAATCAAAGTTTCCAGAAAAGCGGTTTCCTGAACTTAAACGTATTCTGTCCAGCCTAACGATAGTTATAACGAGACTTGTTAAGCGCTTAGAAGGACACCTGAATTGGGTTTTTAGTGTCGTGACCGTTTGCCATCTTTATCCTTACCCCTCGATCTTTTGTCTCTGTCGCGGGTACCGCTTGTATCATTCGAAGGTAGTTTTGTAGGTTTTTCGACTGGTGTGGCGGATGAAGTGACGTAAGAGTTTGCGGTCAGAGATGGGATCCAGTTACTTTCAACGATTCCAATGTTAAGAACTCTGATGTAGTGCTCCACAGTGTATATTTTGCTGTAGTTGAGTCTGGAACATGCTCCTAAGTCACCCTCCAGATCTTTCTGCTCACGTCGGACTCTAATGGGATCTTTCGAGAGATTTTCTTTCACAATTGTTCCGTCAGCCAGCTCGTTAAATCTTTCGGGAGGACAATCTCTGCTGGTATATATTATGGCGTGTTGTTGACGCTCCGGAAGGTTTGGCTTCAGCGTCGCTTGGCCATTGTATGTATGAATGGGACTGTCACAGGTCAGTACTTTTTTCGCTTCTAAGTCATGGAGATCGACGTACGAGCAAATGCTATTTCCGTAGCCTTCTTTGAGGACAACAAAGCGACGTATCTCACTATAAACGCCTTGGTCTAGCCATACTTTACTGTAGTGTGTGCCATTCCTCGTGCTTCCTTCAGCAGCAGGCTCAGTCCAGAGCATCATAAATACTCTGCCCACCTTCCAGAACTTTCTTTGCTCTTTCTCGCCAATACAGCGATACCCTTTATGTGGTCAAAATGGGCTCTGGCGGGAAGATAATAGATAAATCATCTTACGAGGATCAAGCCTCTCCTTGTCTGGACTATTTGGGTCTCTACCAATATAGTTTGACGGATTTTGAGGTTGGTATGGAGTTTGGACGCTAGACGAGGCGGTATAGCCTGGAGTGGATTAATAAACCTTCCTGTGGATGATAGACAAATAGCAGGCGCTATAATTACCTTGCTTGTGAATGGTAGAAGAGGGACTGTTCAGGCTCATGCCGCGGAAGGCCGAATTAACGGCATCATAGTTCTTGCTAGAAGTAGCATATTCCAACTTGGCTGTTGTGACTGACGAGTCGTAGGGATTCAAGGAGCCATGATTGGACGAGTAGCTAGTGTTTGATGCCGTAGAGCCCGATGGCTGGGTAATACTAGTTGAGGTCGTTGTGTAGTATGAGTCTAAGCCGTATTTAGATGTCGACGGGTTTTGATAGCTGGAGGCCCCAGAGGTCTCAGTGCTCGAATTTGTTCTTGCGGCTCCTGAATATGAAGCTTCTCTAGAAGCATAACTATCACCACTAGGACCACTAGATGATAGCGGTGTTGCAGAGACAGTGCTCAGAACGAACTTCTCCCCCGGAGTTCGAGGTGTCTGTTGTTGCTGTTGCTGTGTTGTTGTTAATTCGGGATATCTGTACGAATATTCTCGTACTCCCGTAGGACCGTGACGAATTGAATAGTAATATCCGCGGGTGTCCCAACACCATTCGGACCATGGAGTTGACTTATCGACCGCTTTGCCTTTGTTGCTGGGCATTATGCTTGACTGGTAGCTAGTATGCGGGTACTTTTACAGACGGATACGTGTATAGATATGGTTTGGCGCTTGATCTGGCATCTATATAACTGTGCCCAAATTGCCTAATCCAGAGACTTTCGCCTTACTTTGAAAATTTCCATGCTCGCGCTCATTAGCCAGAATAGCTGTAGATCTGAGCAAGACCATCTGTCGGCTGTGCAGGTTGGGCAGTCACAACCCCATCGATAAACACCGAGACTTACCCTCTAAAAGGGTACCAGCAGTAGCGAATCCAAGCGAGGGTACTAAAACACTTCATCAACCAAAGTTGATTGGCTTATTTTGAAGCAAGATCACCTTCGGGAGAAATTATACCATGCGCTTGCTGACTTGCTGAGTCCCTTGCTGCTTTAGGAGGACCTCAGCCTGCCACGAGTATATTTAATCGCAGCAGCACCCACCCACATTTGCCCTGGGTTTCTGACCAAACATAACCCCTTGAACCTGTCTCGGTTAAGTTGGATGATTTGAGATTTCAGGAACCCCTAGACTCGCCGTTACTATTGCTAGAGCCCTTTTCAATTAGCATAGCACAGAGCATTGTCGCATCCAGATAAACTCATGAGAGGAGTCCAATTCCTACCAAACTCCGAACTTAAGACCAGCTTCTTGAGGTGATATTCTGATCTGATCAACTATCAGAATCGTGTTGGTCAAGGTTAGCAGTATCTCGAAAGTGGGTAAAACAATGCATTTAGATCGATTTTAGCTAAACGGGAAGACAGCACTGGGTGGAGGTTCCAAAATCAGTTACGATAAGATCTGGTAAGCATTATCCCAGACCTCTTGAACCAAAATAAACTCTGAGCTTTCGAGAAGCCAAGACGAGAAGTTTAGTGTTGAAAAGCAAGTACTGGATATGGACTGCAATGTTGAAGAAGAGACGAAGCAAAACTCAACAAGTGTTGGACGAAATCGCTTCGTTTCTTTGATGCAGGGCTTGCAGCGGGTCGCAAAGCTCCAAGAGGAAATAACAGCTACGCAAATCGAGTTCCGGCAAAAGAGGCGTGAAGCTGCATTCAAAAGAGAAATTGTGTGCGACCTCGACGCCAAATTCATGAGAGAGCTTCAAAAATTGATTGCTCAGGGAACAAAAGATTTACAGGCACATTCCAACAAACTCGGACAGTTGGCTGATGAATGCCAGGCCGCGCGGGATATCTTGGGGCCAATAGAGCAAGAAAATATTGAGGCTGAACAGAGGTGGGAGGGTCAAATTTGGAGCCTACGGCAGGCTGAGAATCAAGTTTACCAGCACTTCGAAGCCGAGTTCCGCAATGCGAAAGCCTACCCGCCAGCGCCCTCCAGCATGGATAGTCAGTATGAGTCACTGTCAGAACCTGAAAGCGACACATTTGAGGATGATCTTGTAGCAGATCAAAGCAGCTTTTTAGCCCCGAGCGTTGGCATGACGGCGCCCAAAGGCTTTATGACTATTCAACCTCCACATACCGAACCGCACACTGCTGTCCAAGGATCCATGATTTTGGACCCATCACTTCTAGGCTTGGAGGATTACGAGACTGAAAATGTCGCACTAGCGATCAACAGCGAAAGGTGGGACTTTTATTCTGGCACAGGAGATATTGATCGCGCCCCTCAAATTAGGGCAGACCAAGACCTGATCGAGCCTCCCCAACCGTTGCCAGCTAAGCTATATACCAGTAGTTTATATCGGTATTTGGAGACGGACTTCGGGACGAAGAGGGACAGAATCAACAAGTGGTTAGAAATCAGTGCTCTTACATCTCGAATTGAAGCCACTTCGATATTCACAATTCTCAGGGATCATCTAAATGCAGAAAATGAGGAAGTTCCATCGAACTGGGCGCAATTAGTAGTTGCTTATTGGGAACTGGATGGCGCAGCAAGACCAGAAAGGTACGAGCCGCGTCCACCAGAAGAAAATCCATTGTAAGCGCAAGTTTATATAGCCGCTGTCTGGAAGGAACAAGCCACAACCCTGAAACGCCCCACACGCAGCTTTCAGCTCCAATGACCACTTGTCTGGTGTTAGGTTAAGACTTGATGTCTTCAAAAACACCAGAACCTTAACTAGAATTTTAATCCGGTATTTGGAAAGCTTGATGAAATGCAAACAGGCGAACTAAATTTGGTGAAATTGACTTATGGTGAAATAACTGGACCAGGGTCCCTTACTTGCAACATTTACTAGGCTTCAGCCTTGTCTTTTGCCTATGTTGGAGTTAAGTGGAGTTAAGTGTCTAAAAGCAGCGGACATTTCCCCCTTCCCGCGTGAATCCGATGACAACCGCTTCTTGAAGTACCTTGCAACCATTTCAGCATGTCCACCCTAGTCCATTGATGCAGTTTGTGTCATTGTGGCAATTTACACCACGACTTGTAAACACTCCACATGCTTTGTAGAGAGCTAGTCTTACTAGGTGGGTTGCAACCGACGACCTCTCCAACTCTGACTGCAATATCCCGTTGATAAAAGGGTGATACAAGCGCCTCATTGGGTCGTATCTGAACTGGTGGACAAGCTCGAAACGGTCTGTTCCGGTCGATCTGCCACCGTGCCAAGGCAAACGCATGTGCTTCGAGAGATTTGCTCAAGAACCAACCTCACCCACACTTGGGAGAGCATACTCATGATGTTGCACTGCCTGAAGATAATGGCCTGATACTCTCCTCCGCTTGCTCCCAGCAGTTGCACGCGATACAATTACGGGAAGTAGCCGACGCTCACATCCCATATACCGAGGTGCAGCAGTCTAACTTCCCGAATTTCCCGATATTATTGGGTGTCATTTGTGCCACGTGTATAAAGCAAGATCAAACTCAAATTTCTGCGTCTATACTGTACGATGCATCTTGGAGATCATAAGTTCGCCGCTTCGAGCAGATGCAGCATGCACCTCAAAACGCCACATTCCAAAGCAATGGACATTTTACGCAGGTGTCCACAAGCTTCCTTGAGCCTGAATCAGTGCCCAATAAATCCTTGCGGGATATCCATACTGGGTACAGGTAGAGGTACAGGTACAGAAATACACAATGTCGTCACTGTTCCACGTGTATTCTCACATTCGTTTAGAGATAGAGCAAAGAAGCCGAGACTCTATGAAATGTGTATTTGTCACGAATGAAAAACGCATGCTCAACGCAATATGCTGCACCATCAGTACTGTACCAAAGGAGACTTACTTAGATACTTCGTCCCATTCCAAACGACCCCTCACGAGGAGGGTGATTCCAGGGGTTCTTCTAACAGGAGCTGCTATAGAAGCCCGGTGGGGTTGTTTGGACTGGGACGAAGTACAAAAAAATATGCCTCCCCAGGCATTCTCTCACCCAAGGAAAGAAGAATATCGAGGTACGCCCCTCTGCTCATGCAAAACAGCACCCCACCCCAGCTTCCTAGGCCCAGCACCTTCTCCAAACTCCGGCCTCTTAATCAGTGACACGCCGCACAGTCGCCAGACGATTATCGCCAACCAACACAACGCCTCTGCTCCGCATCCCGTTACGAAGTATATTCGACCTTAGCACCACCCCGCCCTTCAAACAGCGACGCAAGTAATACCGCTGGAGGAAAGGGCCCACTTCCATGTAATTACCATAATTCACGAATTCACTTCAGTGCGAGCTATGAAGAGGGCCAACAAGACCAGCAAGTGGAGACCGGAACTCGAGATGGCGAGGGCTGTAAGTGATTTGAGGCCTGTAGATGTGAAGTGTTGGTTGATACTTGGCTATCGCCGCATTGTTGGATTGGAGAACGAAAGCCATAATTGTTGGGCGAAGGCCTGGCTTTTTGGAAAGAGGTGTAATAAGATTGAAATTGAGTCCAGCTTGTTGCTACCTAAGGCTGGCTCCGAATGGGTGGAGATAACGCACGTGATCATATGAACTATGCAGCAACAACGAGCAGCAAATGTTCTGATGAGCATAATACTAGAACATGACAATTCAGTCTCGAGAAGGTTTTGGTTGTTAGAAATAGCAATCATAAGAAATGCGTAACAAAACAAGGAAAGGGAAACCAAAAGCAGGGTAGCTTTCTGATGGGGGCCCCATCTTGAGACCGCAATGGAACCTAGAGGTATTTCGGTACTCATCTATGAGTATATTTATACATATGATGTACATAACTACGTACAGGGGTATTTTGTCTATTCATTTCCTCTCCCCACGAATTCGAGTCCCAGAAGGCTTGAAATAGATGTGTTGATTACCCATGGTCGGCATCACCAACAGGCCTTCCTCCGGGCCTCTAGATCCCCAATCGAGGTTGAGTGGGCTATATGGTATGAATTTTGGGTAATCCACCAACAATAGCTTTTCCAAAGTCTCCAGTGCATCGGTTGGGTCATTTGGAATCCCCTTGTCAACCATCTCGTAAAGTTTCTGTGTGTGTTTTAAGTGGTGGAATTCATAGTGGCGGATGATCTGGGACCGGATTTGGGTTAACGCTTGCGAAGCAGATATATCCGCTGGAATTGTTTTCAGAACTTCCAATGCTCGTGCAGGGTCTTTCGCAAGCACAAATGCCATGGCGAAGAGTTGCCCTTTGAATCTCTGTTCTACAAGCATGGAGGTCGCTCGAGACTGCCACTCCTCCCAGAGAGCATTGCTGAAGCCCATTTCGCCCACGCCAACAATGTAGGTTGAATAGGGACCGAGACCTCCGAACCTTTTTTCGGCCGTAGATAGGAAATCAGAGCAAGAGACATCCTCGGTATTCCAGCCCGTAATAAGCTGCAGGAGTTCCTCTCGTCTGGTCGCTTCCCCTTTCCAGGCTGCCCATCTTGTCGGGGCGTGGTTTCCCTTCACGTAGTCAAATTGCAACTTCTGCACAGCGCGTTCAAACATGCCGTCAAACGTATAGCCATTCCGGTAAGCTATTTCAAGGTACATCCTGACGGCTGGGAAAAGTGAAGCTTCCGAAGCATAATATAGCCCAGCACCGCATAGAGCCTCTTCGATTTGCACGCCTTTAGATTTCATGTTCCGCGTCAAGTTATTCAACATTTCCACAATCATGTATATGTTGGTTTTCCGGTATTGCGGCTCATCATCGAGGGCCTGTTCCCAACATTTCTCGACCGCCCTCACGACAACCTTGCCCCTCGAAGCAATAAAGTTGCATCCTTTCGTGGTAGTCGAGAGCATCGTCAAGATACGTTCGAGTCTCCGAATCAGTGTACATTCGCGTAAGTCCTCCGTCATCTTCTCGTTGCGAGTAGGGTCCGGCGTGTAGCCTGCTGCTTTCAGGCTTTTCGTAGCATCGGTTGTGAAGTCATGCGTCAGGTGCTGGACTTTCGTCGAGGCGTCATCCTTTGACGACACAGTTTGCCGTCTGAATATAGTTCGGAGATAATGCGCACCTGTGGAATTGGTAGAGGGGTCTCCTAGAAGAGCGTATTGCAGCAAGTCTGGAGGCGTTACGGATTCGGTCTTCAGGGCAATAGTCCTCGGTTGGGGAAGTCGCCCATGTTCTGATTTCCGCCGACTCGTGCGTTCAGCTGCTTGTCTGCGTATTACTGATCGATCGAGCACTACCTTCCGTATGTAGGAGGGCAAATCCTGTGCGGGTTCATCTTTGGTCAAGCTTTCAACAGCGCGGACGAACTTGTTATCGGCAGCATCGAGGTCAACAACCTGTGAGAGCACATATGGTTCTGAATAGTTTGGGGAATACCATCTTTTCGCGGGCCCAGATAATCGTAAAGGCTTCAGCCGACAAAATAAACATATATCTCTCTGACCGCGCATTATGTGCCAGTTAGCATGATCACTCGATCTCTTCAAACTACCGGTAGAGCTAGAACTGGAGCTGTCAAATGATATTTTGGGTTTGCTTAGGTAATCAGATTTAGCGTCACATACATATCTGGTGTATCGGATCAGGATCCCAGCTTTTTAAAACCTCGACTCAGACCCATACAACTCCACAACACCACACAATATGCCTCCTGCAAAGAAACGCAAGACGAGAGCGACTGTTGAGCCAGTAGATACAGTGGAAGCTACAGACCCTCCCGAAGCAGCACTAGTGCCAGAGGAAGCGCGCGCACAGGAAGAGTCTTTCGCCCCTCCAGCCTCTGACGAAGCAGCAACCAAAGCCAAAGAACGCGCAGAGCGATTTCGAGCCCTCCAAGAACGCGCAAAAACAGGGGCGAAAAAAAATCTCAAAGAAGCAACCCTTGAATCACAACGTCTAGCAACCGACCCGAACCTCCTCACGTCCCTTAACCGCAAATCCGCCATCGCGCAACATAATCTCATGAAAGCAGATGCCGAGGCATCAGGCGAGGATTTCGAGCGGAAGAGAGCGTGGGACTGGACGATCGATGAAAGCGAGCGCTGGGATAAGAGGATTAAGAAGAAAGGGGCGCATAGAGATGATCAGGCATTCCAGGACTATAGACAGGATAGTAGGAAGGTGTATAAGCGGCAGATTCGCGACTTGAAGCCGGATATGGAGCATTATGAAAAGGAGAAGATGGCGGCCGTGGAGAAGGCTGCTGCTTCTGGCGGACTAGAGATCGTAGAAACGGACGATGGGGAACTAGTTGCTGTGGATAAGGATGGGACGTTTTATTCTACCGCTGATTCGACTGGCTTTGTGGATAATAGGCCGCCAAAAGATGCAGTTGATAGACTGGTGAAGGATCTACAGCAGGCTGAGGATGCGAGGTTGAAGAAGAGGAGGGAGAGAATGGGTGCTGCGGAGGATGGGGATGTTACGTATATCAACGAAAAGAACAAGCAGTTCAACTCGAAATTGAACAGGTTCTACAATAAGGTATGTATACTCGGATCTAGCATCAGGGCCTTGAAGCTAACGAATTACAGTACACGGCAGAAATTCGGGATAGTTTTGAAAGAGGAACTATGATCTGAACGTGCTAAGGGCTGCTCTGTAATCGGTGTATAATTATGAAATCCGAAATTAGATTGCAAAAAACTTTCAAGAAAAGCCGAAGAGATCATTCTCTCATTTGCTCAAAACATGATTCGCCCAAGTCACAACCTCTAATCTGATAGCCTCGAAGAATACTCATGTGGGAGCCTCTAAGATCTCCCGTCCAGATGAGTGGTACTTTTTGATCCTTTTGTCTAAGTTGTGATGTATGGTAACATAATATACAATATACAATATACTACAATCGTCACTCCATCCGCCACATCACAACATTCCATTTCTCCATGCCTTCTGTGCCAGACTTTCAATCTCTACCGTCTCAACAGGACCTTTAATCCCCTCCTCACTCAATGCTTCCACCACAGCATCAGCAACAACATCAGCCTTCAACGGCTTAATTCCCGCCGCACCCATGAACCCCCCAAATATCCCTCCTGTCGCCTTATTGAATAGTGCCCCTCCCGCCGTCATAGCAGCCATAGGAACAGTAAACACCCTCGAGCTATCATACAAGAACCCCGGCCTCACAAAAATACTCCTCATCCTCGGAAACTCCGACGCAATCGTAGATTCTGCCTCCCTCTTCGTCTTGATATACCTAGCAGGCAAAACCGGTGCTCCGCCAGCAGCGCTTATAAACGCAAATGCCCCAACATTCTCCTTATTACTCTCCTGTGCTAGCGTAATCGCCGTATCCCGGTTCATGATCTCGTACGTTAATTGGCCATCTTTCTCCTGTGGCTTCAAATCCTCGTCTTGTTTCCGCTTCAATGGGTTCTGGGAACCATGCTTGGTTGCTGAGAATGCACGCGAGAGGCCGGAGATGGGGGATTCACGCCCGCTGATAACGCTTTTGTAGTCTGCTTCGAGTAGGATGCCCATGCTGTGGACGACGAAATCGGCGTTCTTAAGGAGAGGGGAGTAGGTTCGCGGGGAGAGGATGTCGGCGCGTTCCCATGTTACTTTATGGGCCCAGGAAGGTGGTGAGGGTGAGGATGTTACAGAGGACCAGGTTGGTGCACCGGAACGACTGTTGTTTTCTGTGAGTAAATATTCTTTAATTGCAAGGACGGCTGGAGGGGCATAATGGGAGGATAGTACCTAATGGAAGTCACATCCCAACCCCTTGCTACAGCAGCTTTACATATTCTGCTCCCAAGGAACCCATTTCCACCGCAGACGACTATCTTCTTCACTGTTGCCATGTTGAGTTGAAATGTGGAAGCACTCTGAGAAATGTTTGTAACTGGTGGATGAGTTGAAGTTGAAGTTGAAGCAGATGAGGTCACCATACGCTAAAACTGAAATGGGCTGTTTCTGAACATTGTTGACATAGGATGATAAACTAGTAACGACTTTTATCGGGTATATATATATCTCTATAATCCTAAAGTTGTCAAATACTTACCTATATAGCAACAAGAAGTCGTTTTTTGTCTCATACTTAGCTTATTGTGGTATATTCTGCTATATATAACAAAGTCGGCATTTAAAGCTGCCGATGATGACAGGGGATAAGGCGGCCGCAAACCTTATTTTCCCCCTCCATGAAGTGAAGCTTCCTGCAATTCTTCTTCCAAGTCAACAAACCTACCACCGACACAGAACATGGCACCACCAAACAACCAAAAACGCATGAAAGGCATCCAAGTCTTTCGCCCATTCGTCTTCGGCAGCACCGCCAAACTTTTCGACCCGATAACAAACCCCAAACCTCCAGGAACGCCCGAAGATCACACACACAGCTGGACAGTATTCGTGAAAGGTGTAGATGATACAGACATCACGTACTGGTGCCGTAAAGTGCAGTTCAAGCTGCACGAATCGATTCCCAATCCTTTGCGCAGTAAGCTAAACTTCCTTACCACCTCTTTATTACCAGCGCTAAGTTGGGAATGAATACAGCTATCGAAAACATTAACCCTGGCACACCATTCCAAGTCCACGAAACAGGATGGGGAGAATTCGAGATTAATATCAAGCTGTATTATACACCAGAATCCCTTGAGAAACCGCAGACATTCTACCACCACCTACGTCTTCATCCCTACGGCCTAACAGAAGCGGAGAAGGACGCTATGAAGCTCCTGCCTTCTATCGTTTCGCACTGCTACGAAGAACAGCTTTTCAACGAACCATACGAGCAATTCTACAACATGTTGACAAGTCCGGTAGAGAGAGGAAAAGGCAAAGGAACGAAGATGATGAAGGGAGGCATGGTTGGTAGTAGCGGGGAGAGAACCGCTTTGATACCGCTGACTAGTAGGCCAGATCAGCCGTTTAGTCGGGAGACTGAGAAGTTGGAGATAAAGAGGTTGATGGAGGCGAGGGCGAAGATCCAGGTTATGAATGCGAGTGCGCAGGAGGAGTTGAAGGCTAAGGAGGATGAGTTAAAGAAGTTGAAGGCAGAGTTAAAGGGGATAGGTGCTTGATGGGAATATTACAATTCGGAGGGACAAAGGCGTTGAGGTATACCCAGGACGATAGGATTCGCCAAAAATGAAATGTTATTTCAGCATCATTTTCAAACGCAAACCTTCGGCAAGATTTTGAATGAATCCACCACACTACGAAATGCTCTTTGCAGCATGGAAAAATAATCAAAGCCAAGTTGCTAGTTGCCGAGGAGAGAAGCCCAAGTTGCTGTAGACTAGGGAAACAAGCATGCCACTCAGAAAATCCGTACGGATAAATGAGATATCAATTGCTGCCAAAATCCAAGTGTGGAACATGCCATACACGGTCCTGGGATAGTATTTATGAACACTCTCTAGCTAATTAGTTCACCATATCCTTAGAATGATAAAATGGCGATCTTGCCATCTTGGACATGGAATTCTACGATTTTGTTCTTCTAATTTCTTGCACATACCGTACTAAGGAAGGCCAGGTCAACTCGAGTGAGTTCAAACTTATATTCCACGATCCATCTTCAGTTTCCTATCTTTTTTTTCGAGTTTTTTTGCTGTTAGCCAAAGGGAAAGGGTAGGTTGAGTAGTTTGAAGTATAAAAAAGGGACGGAGGGCGGGGAAAATAGCTGTTTCGTAGATACAGCTGGAGATGGATGAAGAATAGGCGTGCAAATAAAGCGTGGCTATTTATCTAGTTTACTAGTGTTTAGCTAGGAAACTACATCGTGGTCTTTACCGTCGTTCAACCCTCACAAAACACACCACTGAATCTCGGAAAAATCTCATACATTAGACACATGATACTCATGCATCGTCCAAGCCCGCAAAGAGCTCGACGCCCCATTCCTCACTTGGATTACTAAACCTCGCCAAGTACTTCACACCAACTTCCTCCAACTGCACGAGATCGAGAACCCCCAACTCGCATTCTAGGCTTCCATAGTTCTCCTTGATCCACCGTTCATGACTGCTCTTCGGGATGACACTCACACCCCGACCGGCATTCCAAGAGAGCGCTACCTGAGCCACAGTGCAATCCCGACGTTCGGCTATCTCTTTGAGGATGGTGTTCTGAAGCAAGGGTGGTGGTGGCAGTGGTGCAGATTCCGTATTCTTGGACCAGAAGAAAGACCGTAGTAATGAAGATGAAAAGCGAGAAGGAGAAGAAGGGTGCTGGTAATCGGGATTGGAGTTTCCGAGTGGAGAGTAGGCTGTCACCGATATCCCCAATGCCCGATTAGCTGCTATCCAGGATGATTGCTGCAGATAGGGGTGGAGTTCCATTTGGTGGACCGCTGGCGTGACTCCAGTCTCTGAAATGAGATGGCGTAGTTGTTCTGGAGAGAAGTTCGAGATGCCGATGTTGAGGACTCTGCTTTTGGGGAGATGGCTCATAGCAATCCATGTCTGGAGGATGGATGGTTCCGGAGTTAGTAAGTGCGCAGAAAGAAAGAAAGAAAGAAGTGTAAACATATATAGGTAGGTATATTGGAAAGAGATACCTTGATATAGTCGACTTCGTTCTTTCCCGAAGAGCTTTCAACGGGCCAATGAATAAGGTATAGATCCAAATATTCGAGCCCGAGATCGCTGAGAGTTTTGTTCAACGCCCCTTCTACGACATCGTAGTCCCCGTGACTTTCACATACATTTATGTCAGACTCACTTACAATATCCCAAACGTCGTACCAATTTAAACGCCAAAGAAGGCACAGGTACAAACATACCGGTCATTCCAAATCTTGCTCGTAACCCAGATATCACCCCTCGACAAGTTGGCCTTCAAGAGACCCTTAGCAATCCCCTTTCCAACAGCCTGCTCATTCTCGTAATCAGCTGCACAGTCAATCTGTCGGTAGCCAGTTTCGATGGCCAACGAGACAGCAGCGGTGGTGTTCTCAGGTCCCTCCGATTGCGGGAGGAGGTAAGTTCCGAACCCGATGAGTGGCTGCTTGATGGCGGTTTCTTGGGGACTGAGGATTGGCTCTTGTTGCTTTTGACACCAGACTGGTAGTATCGTGGTAGCTAAGAATGGCACGAGGATTATTGTGAAGTGCATATTGAAATAAAGCTTTCAAATTTCGGTCAAGAGGAGAAATTGTTGTGAAAGAAAGCTTCTTTCGTTAGGAAGATGAGCGAAGGAATCATTAAGTTATATGATGTGCGGGGTGATCGGCGACTTGAGACTCGAATACAGTTAAGACTGGTTTCTTTACTGTAATACTCGAGAACTTGTACTACAATAGTACTTAGGTCGGGTGTAATGATGGATATTTTACCATTAAATGCCCTATAACACCCCCAAAAAACAACTGCTTCATACGTATCTACTATCTTATATAATTTAGGTTACGCTTAACCTTGCAAGTGACGTTAATTAAGCCGCTTTTTTGTTAATCTGTTTTCAAGTTATATAATTATCTCCACATCCGATCTAAGAGTACACTTAGGTCCGGTGAGGCGTTCTACCTACTCGGTACTACTCGACTACTAGTTGATCTTTTCTTGAAGAAGATTACATGCTACTGTACTACAAACGCCGATCTCCACAAGTAGGGATCCTCTCCGCTTATAGACCTCTCTTTGAAACGGTGAATCAAAATAACCCTAAATATTTGTTTCTCTAAGTAATTTACCTACTTGAAATTTCTTTAGGCGTAGCTGTAGATCAACCGCTTTAAACATAAGTAGGTAGGTAGGTGGGGTGGTACCTGGCCCCTGGTATCTGCCCGGCTTAGCAACTCTTCGCTAAGAAGCGACTAAAATAAGGGGGCTGGGGGTGGGGTCGCGATCGGAAATCGCTTAAAACTTAGAGTCCTTCAAGCGTCCGACCCCTAAATTCACCGGGCTTAATCGCTAAGCTTATAGGCACATAAACACCTAAGTCCACTGATTCGTCTTCTTATGTCTTCTCTTAAGAACGGGAACATATAACTATAGGTATTAGATATACGCAAAAATATGAAGGGAAGTAAATCCCGAAGACTAATAAGAAGAGTTAGGAGAACAAAGCGAATGGGAGAATTAAAACACTTACTAGCTATTAAGTGACTATCTATCTTAAGAATCGAATACGAAGGGTTTCTTTAAGAGGAACTTTGATTTAAAATTTCAAGTTAATGTTACCTATACTTAAAATCTGGATTTATTTTTCTTCTATTAACTGTTAGCTTCTTGGTTAAGTTGGTCCAATTTGCAAACCAATTTGTTCTCTTATGAAAACCGAATTAAAAGAGACCCTCTTGCGAATTCAATGATAATTACTATCGCAAACCTAAGTTAAAGATCGAAAATCCAGTTGAAGGTTCCATCCTAATCACCGTCATGCCAACCTCCTAGCATCATTTTCTGGTTGGAGGCTGATTTTACCTCCGGTATAAAATCCTTCATACTATATTCTTATGGATCCTTTTGCAGGTATTAATAAGGATCATATATAAGAGGATTAGGAAGATAAATTAGTTATATCCTAATCTAATTTTTCTAACTAGATAAAAGTAGCTATAAACTCAGGTATTTATACTCTGCTTAAAGTATTAGCTCTATAGAACTAAGCTATTAGAAGAACGTAAATTAGAAACGTAGATGAATAAATATGAACGTGTTAAATAACAAGTGCAAGTGAGGGTTTCTAAAAGGTTACGTAGAGATTATAAACTACTAAGTTGAATGTACAAATACCTTTGTATATGATAGATTCAGCTGTTTAAAAATTGCTCTCGAGCTTGGCTTCCTATGTAGAAAGTTCCTTAGTATTTCGGCCTCGGAAAGACTTGAGCCACATTCTAGCACCCGCTGTCTATATCTCCTGCCTGCTTGGGGATCCAGGGGATCTGCAGTAAAGGCTGTTTCGAAAAGGTCTGCAGCGTAGACTATGGACCTATTGGCAACCCGGGATGTTAGTTTCCCATAACACCCGCATAAAAATAAGAAACGTAAGGCTAAGAGGAAATTGGAGAAGAGGAGCAGAAGAGAGTTCTTACAGGGGGTATGCAAAGTAGCCAGCATCGTATTTGCGAAAGATATGTGGAAACCCGCCTTGCCCAAACCCCCAATCTTCCGTTGTGTTGCCAAAGCTGTGCTGGAATACCTCGTGCTTTGTTTGGTTCCACAGCGCTGTAGTGTTCATCTCCAGAGCTGCCTGGTGGTCGGCGGGCGTGTGCACTGCAAGGTCAAATAGCGCTGGTTGTACCTGCGAGAGGATCTTGTGTGCTTGATCGTACGTCTTGGTTCGGCTTACTGCCTGTGCCAGAGCCAGTGGGAGGGTTTCCTGGGCCTTCTCGGATGCCTGATACGTTCTTCTCTCTTCAAATGGATTGGATTGGGTTCTTACTCCATCCTCAGACTCTCCTAGGAAAGTGTAATGCTTACCAAGACCAATTAGCACTTCGGGGATCCAGATCCAATTTTCCAACATGATGCTTGGGATCTCAATAAAGTCCCTCGAGTGTGGGATAGCGTACGTGGTGTGTGCGACAATGTTGTGTATAGCATGACCTAGTTCGTGAAACATCGTCTTTACCTCTCCCTGTTGAAGCAGACAGGGCCGAGACGGGGACGGGGCTGGGAAGCTACAAACCAGCGCTGATGCTGGATAATGTTTTGTCCCATTCTTTTCGACGAACCCCTAGATAAGGATGAACATGGTATTTACAGTGGAAGGGCAAACAGAGGACTCACAGGTGCCATCAAGATATGATGGGCTGCACGATACTTGCCCGGTCGCTCAAAAAGGTCGACATACAGATACCCAAGGAAGCCACCTTTATCGGTTGTGCTGTTCCACACGGCATAGACCATGACGTCCTCGTACCATACGTCTGCCTCTGTTTGCTCAAACTGCATACCAAATAGCTCTTCGAAGAGGGCCAGCATGCGGCGGAGGGTATGTCTTGCTTCAAAATACTTGGCTAGCTCCGTAGTATCGATCGAAAGGCTCTCTTTCTTCTGCTTATTAAGGTAATAGGTCCGGTCCCAAACATAAAACTTGGACGGATCCTCAACCTCATCCTGCACAGTTGCAGAGTGTTCCTGTTTCAATGTTAAAAGCTTCTCTGTGTCTGCCTTAGCTAGTGGTTCTAGGCGTTCTCTCAATTCACGTAGTTGTTCCTCGACCTCGACGACACTGCCGGCCATCTTCTCCTCCATCTTCAAAGCAGCATGGTTTTTAAAGCCGAGGAGACGAGCCACTTCATCTCTTAACGTCACAATAATTGCCAGCCTTTTGACGTTCTCCGGAAAGCGGTATTGATGTGCTACATACAACTTCCGCCGCGTACTTTCTTTCCTGGCGTGACGCATCACATTCATGCGTTGCTCGTTACTAAATCTTACAAAGACCTCCTCCCGAAGGACCTTCATTCTCGTCGTCAGTTTGGAGATAATGATCTCTGGCACACCAGCCAGATCGTGGGCATCAAACCAGACCCCATCATCTGCTTCTGTGAGATCCTTCTGGGCTGCAGCGCGTAGCTGGCTAAGCTCGGTCACGGCTGCCCGCAGCCTATCTCTCGCGCTTTCATCACGAATGGCAGCACCTGAACGTGTAAACTCGCTATGCATGCGCCCCAGAAGATAAAGGTTTTGGGCATCGAGTTCCTCCCGCTCTTCCTGTGGCTCTTGCTTTTGGCGCCGGAACACCTCAGCGACCAGGGCCGCTATATCAACTCGCATGAGGGCGGCGGTCTCAGCATTTGCGATGTGCGTCTCACATTCACGGGATGCCTCACGCATCTTTTCATCTGGCCATACCGATGTTAAGAGGGTGCTGAGAATTCGTAATCGTTTGGCAGCGCGATTGCCGTCGTCAACCAGAGGACGTACGACGTTATCAAAGGAGACGCCGTCCACTGTCACAGTCGCAACGAGGTGATCTCGCAGTGCTGCTGAGCGGGCTAGAATTGCCGCCGTCTCACTTACAATGGAGGCGGGAGTGAGGCCGAAGAGGACTGGGGTTGCCTCGGGAGGGATTTGACTGGTGGTTGCTGCCATGTTGTAGTGCCTTGTTGGTGGCGTGGAGGTCCAGGGAAGAAAAGATGGTTCCCGTCATTATTTTCTGGCATCGCGTGGGGACCCTATATATAGTGCCAATATTATGTAGATCAGAACCTGGTCATATTCGGTGGTGAGACCAGATTTGAACAGTGCAGTACAAGGTTGTGAAGTTATGCCTAATTGGGATGTCTGCCTAATTTCCAACATATGGTTTCAATTAGCATCTGCATACATAGGTAAGTTCTTTCTGCTGGAGAAGCAAATCGAATGAAAAGTAAAGGCACACTATGAGTGACCGGCTATAATAGAACACGATTCTCTATAACTATTTCATTGTGATCAAGATGGGATCAGCCTCTTCAACAAATTGAACAGTCAATGTAGAAGTAAGCAATCAATGAGGCCGGTGAGGTCGAAGTCACATTGAGGCAGTCAGATACATACAATACGGTTGAGGCCCGACACGTATCGATCGAATGGCTTTGATGTGACGTTTTAGGGATGCGAATACCCGTAGCTCATATATCAAAAAATTGCTTCGAATTCTTTCATCACCGCTATTCAGACGTATCTCCGTATTCTCGCCAGTGAATCTGTGAGATCCTGATCCCGTCTACAAGATCTAAGGGGGTGGCTTGCCCCGCGGTTCTCCCCGCCCAATCTTTCTTCTCCATGTAAGGCAGACACGCCCCGTAAACCTCTCCATAACCAGGGTACTTGGTAATTCTCTGAAACACCTCTTCATGCACCATCCTCGCAGATTGGAGGGATCCCGCGATAAAGAAGTCAGTGTAGCTTGGCCGGGCGCCCAGCACAAACGGCCCCTCAACCTTATTCGTCAGCATCAGCTCGCCAACGGCACGCATCCTATCGCCAACCGCGATCCAAGCCTTCTCCTCCTTTTCTGGATCAAGTAGGTCTTCGAGGGGGTGCCCGAGCGCAGCCTCGCGCGTGCGTCTGAAGTACCCCTGTGCGCGCGGAGACAGGATGCCCATCTCGCGCGGCATCACCGACGTCTGGAAGGCCATACCAACCACAGCGCGTGCTTTGGACTCGATTTCGCGGCCCAGCTCTGATGTCAGCGGTACTGGCGGGTCTGGATAGGTCGATTCGAGGAATTGCGCGATAGGGGTAGAGTCCATCATGTAGGTGTTGGTCGGCACGTGGTGGATAGCTGGAACTGTGTATTTTGAAGCGGATCCGCCCAGAACCAGGCCGCTAGGGGTTTTCAGATTAAAAGACTTCCTCGGGTGTTGTTATAAGGCTTTGAGAGAAGGTATAATGAAATCAAAAGGGAAGAGAAGGGAAGAGAAGGAAGCGCAAAGGAAATGAAGGGGGCCAGAAGTGAAGAACAAGGAGTAAAAACAAGAGAATATAACTCACAGCCCTTTCAGGGTAGGCTCAATATCCGGAAATTCGAGAAAGACGGTCCTGTAAGGGATTTGCTTATAGTTGAGCATGAGACGGATACGCCAGACAGTCGGGGAGAAGCAGACGTTCTTGGTGCAAGCCAAGTCGTACAAGACAATATCGGGCTCGAATTTGGCCGCCATGTTATGCTCCGCTGTAGTAAACGCTCGATTTGGAAGATAAAGTACCGTATAAACGTAAAGTTTCTAATGGGGCAATTATAAGTGGAAGTGTTCTGTTGAAACCTGGTGCAAAGAATCATGGGTTTGAAATAGGCTTTCGCGGGCACCGGGCCGGTTGCGTTTGGGCAAGACATCTGGGACTAAGCCTAGATAGGTATAATTCGACCCTGCTTTGCGGATATAAGCATGGTTTTGCCGTTAAACCAGCCAATCAAATAAAGCATTGGTATATCCGCTTGTATGGATATAAGGAACTGCTTGAGATAGTGTTACCTCTAAAAGTAAGTATTCGTGTTGAATATACAACTCAGATAAATTTCTGAGTATTTCTAGCAAGTGTCCACTTTGCAGTGTTTGGGAGACTTATTTGAGGTGTAAATAAAGCTAGTAGGAGGTTCGGACCAGTCAGTGGTTCGAACCTTATATATGCTACAATTTACATTTTCTAGGGGTATCTGGTTGTCAGGCACGCAACAATAGGCTGTTAGAATCCGTAGATCACTGGGATGATCGATAAAGGGCTTTACGCTAGCGTAAGATGTAATATTTATATATTATCTTATATGTAGAGTGAGGATAGGAACGAATGAAGAGTCCTATGAACGACCAGGCTTATGTAAGCAGCTAAATTCAAAATAGAGGTTCTAGACTCAGTGGTGATTAGACTTGAAAGGGTCGGAGAGGATGCTGGATATAGAGGTGGACGTGCGAGAATCTAAATATCGTACATATCATTACTGGAGCCCGGCAATTGCTGTGCTAGTTGATCTGGTGTCCAGCGTACAAAGAGTAAACGGATAAAAGTATCGAACTGGCGTGGCCGCAAGGCGCCGACTTAGATGTGTGCTGGGTTAGAGTGATTTGTGATATTTCGCTCAATATTCCTGAAGGGAGAATCAATGTTGCGAATACTGTAAATTCCTGTCAGTTTAGTGATAAGACTTTCATGCACACTAAAATTAAAAGGGGTCCATTACTGACTTAACATGAAATCAATGAACTTAGAGCCATGAAATGCAATGTGAAGATATAGTAATAATGTACGGGAGGTGCCAAGAAGGTTACATTTCACAAAGCGAATCATCATGTCCTGATGTAGGTATGTTATGGACTCCCTGACTTGCTTAGTTTCTGACGCGAGGATGATTCTCGAAATATTTTATCCATTTGGGTGCTTTGTCACTTCTTGGGCCTTTTCCTCCCTCGACCAAACCAGCTGGCTTCCGGCGGTTCATACTACGACGTTTCAATGGAGATATTGTTGCAGAAGATACCGACACCGAGACTCGACTTGGTCTTTTATTTGAAGGAAATGGAAGGGTCTGAAATTCCTGAGATGTCATCGTGCTAGTATTCGAAGTGTTCGAGTTTGAAGTGGGTGCTGAAGTATCACTGAAACCATCATGTTAGTCTAGGCCAAGGCTTCCATGCAAACATCTTGGTGGTGGCTTGGTGCGGTAGCTTGGTGTTACAGAATGTTGCTGACAAGACCCCTTCAACTTGCTGTGCGAGAATATAAAGCAGCTCTGGCGAGCTGAATTCATTTTTGCCCATATATGCTGTAGTGCGTAAGCTCTGTGTATGAAAGACAGAACACTTTTCTCCTTGTCGATGTGTCTGTATGGAGACTTTTTCGCAAATCCACTCTAGTTCAGTGTGAAGCCGTGCATTCTCCTCCTGCTGTCCGAGGTAGTGTGCGATCGTCTCCCCTGTTAAAACTAGAAAGTTCTTTCCAGTGGGAATTGATGTCGAGATATACAACCCTTGGAGGTATTCGTCTGCATTTAATAAGGCAGTAAGATGATCCAGCTTTTCTTTTGGAGATCCGCCGGCAGATGTTACTAGTGACTTTGCATGTAAAATGTATGTGAAATCACAATATAGTCAGTCTTGTTTTTGTTTAGTTGAAGGATTCGTAAACTGGGGGACATCAAAAAGGAGACCATGGATTGTTATAAAGTTCAGGAATGGTAAAGCCTCTTAAAACCTCATGAATAGCGCTAGATTGGGAGACGATTGACTGCCGAATAACTTACCTGGAGGCAAGTGACTCTATCGAGGTTGCGGGCGACGAAATTCTGCGTAGCAGTAATTGGTCTTGGGGTGTTGTTAGAAGTGGGAGACCCAGCTTCCACAGTGTGTGTTAGTAGGCGGGGGTAGCAGTTCTATTGATAGACGCCAAATCAGATGCGGGACGTTTTTGGGGTTTAGCTGTATATGTGCGTCTGCCCTGGGGATGAAAATTTGAAATCGGTCTTGGCCATATGAGCTTGATGGACCTATATCTGCACTTTGATAATGTGGATCAACTCGTGTTTTGCGTGTATTCGCCGGATACGTGTTGCAGTGGATAAGTTGCGGATCCTTTGCCTCGGTTGTAGGGACCGGAAGTATCTCCCTACGTGTACCTAACGGGTCCTCTGTCTTCGGTATATGTGACTTAGCCCTGAGGATAGGAAGGCCTGGAAGTTGGGGGAACTG
Organism: Lachnellula subtilissima; assembly: GCA_007821545.1. Lineage (NCBI taxonomy): Eukaryota > Fungi > Ascomycota > Leotiomycetes > Helotiales > Lachnaceae > Lachnellula > Lachnellula subtilissima. The sequence continues at coordinate 40,152 of QGMJ01000168.1, forward strand.
TGGTATAGCTACTGGCTGGAACACTTGAGGACGTAACTCGTTGGTCATACGATCCAGGTGTTGTTACTATTGGGCATTGACATACTTGTGGGGAACGTTGATGAATGAGACGAGTATGGACCTGTATTTGTATTTTGATAATATGAATCGACTCTACCGTCTTGTGTGCTGTGTGTTTATCCGCTGGATACTCTTTGCTGGGGATAAGGTATGCGGTACCTTCGATAGCTTCGTCGCTCTTCATACCATTCCTACTCACTCTACTTAAAGGGCAGATCAAGTCGTTGTGTCAAAGAAGCCTTCGAATACCTCTTAGAGCGATTCAAGGAGGAAAGGATTTGCTGCTGCTGCATATTACCTGCTATTTGAAGGCGAGCATCGAGGGACGAGAGAACAGAGAACAGAGAACAGAGAACAGAGAACAGAGAACAGAGAACAGAGAACAGAGAACAGAGAACAGAGAACAGAGAACAGAGAACAGAGAACAGAGAACAGAGAAGGGAGAAGAAGCAAGAGTACGACACGAAACTAATATACACCTGCGCAGGCGGGAATCACGTTCCGGCCCTCTAGAAACCGCCGTAATACGTGGATGGCCCGTAGAGGATGGGCGAAACAGGTCTTTTGAGAAATAAGGAACATGATTTGATTGTAAATTGTTGGAAACAACGAAACAAGCTGGCTCGCTGTTCTGGAAGCTGGAGTCGATTGCACGTGATTTTTGAGCAGAAATCAAAGAAGGCAAACGGCACTTTCCGTTGTCTTCACTGAAGGGAACCCAGGTGTCATAAACACGATACTTTCGTAGGAGACTAAAACAGTGGTCACCAACTGGGCAGCAGAGCAACAGAGTGAAAAGACAGAGATCTGATGGCCCTACAAGTACTAGATGCACATAGCATCTTGGGAGTTCATATTTAGCAAGGATGGCCACGAAAATATTGTACAACTCAAAGCCCCACCTCCAACCTCAACCAAGACTTTTGTCCACATTAAATGTACAATTAAATATGCCAGAAATAGCCCAACATGGCGACTATCCACGCTGAGTCTGCTTCTTCTGCGCTCTCTTCATCTCCTTCTCCTTCTCCTTCTCCAGATACTTCTTTTGCGCCTTGGCATTGAGGCCCTTCAGTTCTGCATCTCGCTTCTGCTTCTTCACCTTCTCACGTTCGAGCTTTATTTCCTCGGCTTTCTCCTCATCGTCTGCTTTTTGTAGTCTTCTGATGGCGTCGTCGCGGGTTGTGCGGACCTTTCGGAGAACTTCAGGTCGGAAGTGAGCCGATTGGACGAGAGTGTCTGTCAGGCGGATGAAGTATTGGAAAATCGGGAGGAGATTGGTGTAATTGCCGGAAGATGGGAGTCTCATTGAAAGGTAGATGCGCTTCTTTGGGATGGTCTCATCGAGCCTGAGAAAAAAAGTTAGTAAATGTTATAAGACGTGAAATCGGACTACATGTACTTTGATGGTTGGTCAATGGGCTGGTCGGTGATAATGATGTGGTCCAATAGTTCTCCGGCAGATTCAACAGCCTTGATAAGCTCGGGGGTAAGCAAGAACTCAGTGATCTCAGAGCTCTCGCTCATGACAGTTGCCCAATTTGGTAGCTTTGGGTGATCCTTAGTAGAAGTAATTGAAACGTCATATCGCTCGCCGCGCAGCTGCTTCATGGTCTCCTTGTTGACAATGGCCCACACGAATCCATCATAACTGCTCTTGTTATCCTTGCGGAGCTCATGCGCGCCTGGAAGTTGACCGGGGACAGTGAGAGACTCTCTCCCATCAAAGGGATACAGGATAGCCTCAACGCGCTCGACTGGGGCAGGCATGCTGTCAAAGAATAGACTTGCGCCGTACTCGAAGGCTAGGGTCAGGGGGCTGTAGCGCTTGAGGAGAGTCAGGTTGACGTCGAGGAAGGCAACATTCAGCCGCCCAGTCGCATAAGTTGAGAATTCCTGGGGAGACTTTTCTTTCAAGAGATCTACGGGCAGCTGGAGGCTGTCCGTCGCCAATGTCTTTGCCAAGCCTTCGCTCTCTTCCTCCGTTGGGACCTTTCGGCCACCGAATCCAACGAGAGCGAATTCATTCTGGAGAATTGGCGCATGCGCAGTGATCCAGGCCTTTGCCCTCTTTCGGTTGGAGCTTGTGCCGTAGAGATGGATAGCAATGATGACCAGGAGTATACCAAGAATCACGCCTTCCTGCTTGAAGTCACTCAAAGAGTATCGTTCGTGCACATTGTACCATTTCGTGAAGGGAATAGTACTGCTAACAGTTGGCAAGGCACCAGCACCAGTAAAACTGGCGACGGTGGGGATGGCGGCGAGGGGAGTAGGAGATGGGTCTGGAGCTCCCGCAAAATCCGCAAAGTCTGTGATAGGCAATTGATTAGCAACGGATCTTCTAATGCAATACATGCGCAAATATACCAGAGTCACCGGCCGGAATTGGCGACGCAGATGGCTTTGATCCTCCAAAGAGGCTGTTGAATAGGGCGGCCATCTTGACAATTGATGAGCTGAAGGGGGAAGCTTCGTGGTCGTGGGAAAAGAAATGGGGTCCAGTTTACATTTCCACTAGTCGTAATATGGTTAGACTATTTGTAATACCCTTGTCAAATTATCGGATCTCGCTGTGTTAGGCACTTTTACGTATCACTGTGACAACATTGCTCGGATTAATATACCGCCGATGGTAAACATGTTATGGAGTCTCAAGCTTTGCCCTGGCTATGGCTTTTGCTTAATGAAGACGACAATAGCGAAAGGTACGTGATTGAACTCTGTGAGCAGTTTGAAATGTACAGGTTCTAATGTCACATAGTATTCCTCCTGATATTTGTGCTCATCTCGACAGGTACGTGGACAAGTCCTTTGTTTACACCCCTGAAGAGCCCTCTTCCGACCCTCCTACGGCCTCCTATCCAAATATGAGGTTTATGAAATCAAAATCTCTCTCTTCTGAGATTGTTTCGAATATGAATCAGCTCAAATTATTCTCAAAGGGGGTACATAGAAAGTTTGGCTCTCCCACGTGACCATATTCTTAGACGGAGCCAGTGTAAACTCGGAAAAGGGGCAAGGCCTCATTTTCTGTGGCACTTTGACTCCGGCTTTTCTCAAGGGGGAAATACTTCACAGAGCTGAAGTTCTGACGGACACTTCATCGGATTGCCCGCTTGTTTCCAAGTCTTGCACACTATGCAAAGAATTCTTTTTCTTCTGAAATGTCGAGAGGAACGACCCCTATATACTTCTTCTTGCTACATGCTCAGATTACTCCGACAACTTTAAACTGACTATTAACATAGACTCGGAAACTATCGCTCACTTACTACCATAAGGTAGGCACAGGCATATGGGTCGACCTCGTACCTACGGCGCGAGGAAGACGCATGCCTCTGTCGCCGCATCCGATCTATTTGGTAGCATATCACGCATCAACCACCACACCAAATTTCCTACCTCGCCAAAACGATCTGCGCTTGCGGATATCACATCTGCCGTAAGCAATCTAAATCTCGATGGCGAAACTGAGGATGAGGAGAATCGTCTTGGCCACAAACACGACGATGATGACGGTGGCGAGAGTAAGTCGCATTTGACCCCTTGGTTCCCTCATTTGCTGATCATTTGATAGGCTCGGAGACCCTAGAGAATCGTGAGAGCGAAGAAGGTAGGACATTGCGATCGGAGGATCTTCTTTTGTACTGATTATCCAACAGACTCTGAGGGGCTAACTTTGCAACTCGATGAGAATGATGAACTCCAAACGGAAGACGAAACTTCAATATTTAACGAAAAACATCAGCACTTATTACCACTTGTCAGAGCCTACGGCATCGACACCGGTCGAACAATGACAACTCATTCCTGGGCCGACTTACTTCCTCCAGACTGCACCGTGATCAAAATAGCAGAAGCCTCATACGCCGAAGTATACCGCATCACAATCCCATCCGGCGAAACCTCAATCATAAAAGTAATGCGCATCCAATCCCCCTGTGACCCAGCCTCCAGAGCGAGCGACACCGCCATCAGAGTGGAAAACATCGTCTCGGAGGTCAGGATCATGAACACACTTACCGAACTCCCAGGCTTCGTGCGCTTCAAAGACGCCCATATCATCCTAGGTCGCTCTGTGCAGGCATTCATCGATGCGTATGAGCACCGTGAGGAAGTCTGCAAAGAGGGCCGAGAATCGCAGTTTCCGCACCCGAAGCTGTACACAGACGCATCGGAATTTCTAGCCATTGAGCTGGGGGATGCGGGGTGTGTGTTGGAGGATTTTGCAGTTACGAGTATTGAACAGGTTTGGGATATCCTTCTAGGGACTATTTTAGCTCTTGCGAAGGGTGAGATGGCCCATGAATTCGAAGTGAGTCGAGTCCTATCTATCGAAAGCTGTCTGTTGAAAATGATTGACCGGCTAGCTGACATTCTCCTAGCATCGAGATCTCCACGAGAACAACATCTGTGTCTCCATCTCCCCCAATCCATCATCTGACCATACCGACACAAGCGCAAATCCCAACCTCAAGCTAGGACGTGCAGGAGTCAAGACGACACTCATAGACTACGGCCTCTCGCGCGCCAAGCTCCAAAACGGCACTGTAGTATTTCTCGATTTGGAAGAAGATCCCATGGTGTTCCAGGGCTCAGAAGGGCATCCGCAATTCAACGCTTATCGTCGGTATATACCCCCTTTCCCCTTCCCTTCACCCCTTCCCTTATCCCTTCCCGCCCCTGTTCCAGCAGCACTTCTGCTTGAGCTTTTGTAAAACACCTGCATTCTGTTTTCTTTTTCTAACATATGGTTTCTGTGTTCCTCACTACAGTATGCGCACGAACCTCATAACAGGCGAACGAACCGCCAAAACAAAAGCCTGGCACCTCTCCAAAACCCTCTCGCCCAGCACCTCGTGGTGCGAATACACGCCTTACAGCAACGTAATATGGATTGGGTATATGTTAGGGTATCTTAAGAAAGCTTTGAAGAAAAGTGAAAACAGTAGTGCTGGTCCGGGTGGAAATAGCCGTGGTAAAAGAAATGGAAAGGGGAATAGGAGCGGAAAGGGAAATCTTTTGCAAGTTTTTAATGAGGAGACAAAGGGAATAAGTGGGCGCTTAGATTTCAGGACTAAGGTTGAAAATGGGGCGTTTTAGCACAGCGACTGAGGTGCTGCTTTATTGTGTAGAGAGGGGTTGGGTTAGTGAGGTTCAGGCGGAGGAGTATGGGGCTGATGTTTCGGGTGTATTCTAGGGTTGATAGGCGGGGGTGGGTGGGTTTCTGGCTTGTATATATACTTAAATGCTTCAGTGGCTGTAATGCTGACTATATGGGATAGGGATGGCTGGATGGTTGGCATTACGGCGTGGCATACCAAAATTTGAATACACAAAACTTCCCCATCAGTTCCATTCACTCTCCGATATACGCCCCGCCAGCTCCTGACTCTGACTATAATCCACCCGCACATCCACAATACTAACCCCCTCAAAAGCCAACGCTTCTTCCATGACACTCTTCAACTCACTCGCATCGCTGATCCTAAAGCCCCTCGCCCCAAAAGCCTCCGCCAACTTAACGAAATCCACTCCACCCAACGACACCCCACTGCCGCGACCATATTTCATCTCCTCCTGAAACTGCACCATATTAAACGCCTCATCATTCCAGATAAAATGCGTGATTTTACACCGCTGCTGCACTGCGGTACTTAGCTCCTGAGCCGAGAACATAAAGCCCCCATCTCCACTCAGCGAGATGACCTTTTGGGAGCAAGGGGGGGATTGTGTGAGGGACGCGGCGATGGCCCAGGGCATGCCGACGCCGAGCGTCTGCTGGCCGTTGGAGCACAGGAGCGTGCGGGGTTCATAAGAGAAGAAGTACCGCATCATGTAGATGTATACGGTGCCGACGTCACAGGTTACGGTTGTGGTGGGCGAGACGAGGGGTTGCAGGGTGCTGATGAAGTGCAGGGGTTGGATGAGGCCGGATGTGCGTTTTGTGAGGGGTGAGTCTTGCCAGGCGAGGTATTCTGCGGAGAGTTGCTTGGATAGAGGGGAGGATGTGGTGTCGTTGACAGACTTCAGGTGCTGGACGAAGTGGTAGAGGTTTTGGACAATGGAGCCGAGGAGTTCGGAAACGGGGTGGTAGTATGTGCCGTAGTCTGCTGGCGTGTAGTCGATGTGGATGATTTTCCGGCTTCCGTCTGGATTCCACACATTCGCATCATATTCCACGGGATCGTATCCAACGGCAATAATCAGATCTGACTTTGCGAGAAGCTTGTCGCCGACTTGGTTGCGGAAGAGTCCCACTCGGCCAGCGAAGAGATGGGCGAGTTCTTTTGATACGGCCCCTGCTGCTTGGAACGTCTCTACTGTTGGCATGGGAAATTTTGTCAGTAGCTGACGGACCATGGCTACTACTCTGGGACTGCTGGCTCTCATTCCGAGGAACAGGACGGGCATTTCGGCTTTCTCAATCATAGCTATAGCACTGTCCAGAGCTTCTATAGGAGCTGCTCCATACATTGGCGGCGTGAAAGCGTGACTTTCAAAAGCAAGGATCTTGGACTTTTCCTTTGCAATATCTGCCGGAATAGAAACCACAGTTGCGCCTTGAGGAGATACATATGCAGTTCTCAAAGCGGACAAGATGACCTCGGCGGCCTGGTCCTCGACATCAATTGGAATGGCTGCTTTGGTAGTAGGACCCAATATATCCAGTGCCTTCATTGACTGGTGGGTCCGCTTTGTGTTCTGTAGCCTTGGCACCGATCCGATCAAGGCCAAGACCGGATCACCCTCCGTGGTGGCTGTCACGAGACCTTCAAAAAGCATCAGCTCCAGTTTTCAGACAGAAGTGGGATCAGTATCAGTATCACGAGGGGGTAACAAAAGCTCACCCGTAGCTAGATTCGAAGCCCCAGGACCAGAAGTAGCGATACACACCCCCGGGATCCCAGTGATACGACCTACAGCAGCGGCCATGAAGGCTGCATTTTGCTCGTGTCGACACACGATGAGCTTGATCTCCGGATGGTCTTGCAGGCAGTCGAAGATGGCATCGATCTTGGCGCCTGGAATCCCGAAGACGATACGTACGCCGGCATTGTAGAGACTGTTGACGATGATGGATGCTACTGAGTCTTCCGACATGGTGAAGTGAGGTCTGTGGCCGAGATGGTTGATGATGGAGGCTCGTAGTCAGGATCGGAGGTGGGTAAACTGAGAGAGAGTCAGGTGACTGACTCAAAGTAATAGAATGATTTTAGGGATTGATTTGACAGACTTTATGTAGCTACTATTCCCAAGGTGGGATAAATGCGATGTTTACTCTAATGGTGTGACGTGGAAATGTTGACGAAACCGGCGGGGTTATTTTCTTTCCTCGCCGAGCCTAGCACATTTTCTCAAAATGTTGTAGATCACTCTCTATGTACCTACTAGGTAGGTAGTCTTGGTGAATTGTCATACGACATAACAAACAAGTAAGAATATATATACTCGACATACCTACCTTTCAAATATATATCCATTGATTGGAGTGGTTTATGACGTCAGGTTCACCCCACCATTAGCTCTCAAAAGCGCATTGGCCCACAGTGATCTTCAAACTCGCAAAGCAACCAACTGACTTACTCATTTGAAGCCTTTGAAAATACCAATTTCTCTCATAGCGAGTCTCACTTACTCACCTAACATGGCGCTCGAATCAAATCACATATACCAATACTCCCTCCTCAATGCCCTGATGGCGGGAGTCTCCTCATCCGGCATCCCCGTTTCCACCCGTAAGCCAATCTCAGTCTCACCCATAAGACTGTTCCGTCTCATATCTCAATTAAGAGCCTAGTTCTCTATTCCCCGAGTTGAAGTCCATACTAATCCGATAAACAGTACTCACAAAAGGCAACCAAGGCCTCGGCACCTTCGTCCTCATGAATGGAGAACTCCTCCTCTTAGACGGGACATGCTACCAACTCCTCGCCGAAGGGAAAATCCGCATTGCCTCACCCGACGACCAAGTTCCCTACTGCGCCGTCACGCAATTCGTGCCCGAACACACGTTTCCGCACATCACCCTCTCGCAAAAGTCCAGCATCGATTCCGTCCTCTCGGACTGGAACCCGCACTCCAAGAACCTGTTTATCTCTTACCGGATTACCGGTTCTTTCGCAGCGTTGAAATGTAGGACTGTGAAAGGACAGGAGTATGAAGGGCAGCCGCTGTCGGAATTGGGACAGAGCCAGTTTGTGGCTGAGTATGAGGATGTGAGGGGGACGGTTGTTGGGTTTCGCAGTCCGGAGTCTTGGCAGGGGTTTAGTGTTGCGGGGGAGCATATGCATTTTATTGATGAGGAGAAGAGGTTTGGAGGGCATGTTTTGGAGTTGC
>QGMJ01000169.1:0-48562 GCA_007821545.1 Lachnellula subtilissima
AATGCAATGCTCGTGTGTGTGTCGTTTATATCAATCAATCAATCAATCAATCAAACCAACTCGAGTTAAAAAGGGAAAGAAAGGGGTTTATCGGGCTTTCTGGCGTGTTGCATGCAATATATTGTAAAGTAAAGACTGGACGAGATACTGTATAAGAAATCTGAACATCGGGAATCTACTTGTACAGTACAGCAGCGGTGACGGAAGGGTCTTGATATACAGCAGTACTGTGCAACAAACAACCAAGCGCGTAGACCTGCCTGCCTGCCAGAAAAGAGATTATGTTTATGCTTCAAGCATTGCACTTTACTCATGTAGCGAATCCCAGCAGCAGAGCTCCACTCGTAAGTAGCGAATATGACTTCTGCTGTACAGTACCGCAATAGTAATAATGCATTGATCGTGATGGGGGAGACTAATCCTTGTTTGTCGCGACTCTCTTTGCAACCTTCCAGAACACACGTACAAGGAAGCGCGTATAGTTTCTTATGACTCACACTCACTCACTCACTCACTCACTCAGAAATGAACGTGCAGGTTAGGGGTATTTTGAAGGGAAACATTTATGTGGGGTGTTGCTGATCCCCTAGCAAGGCAGGGGCAGGTCTTGGGATCAGGGGTAATTGTGGCTAATGAGAAGCGAGAAATTTTGATCAAATTCATGCATTGACAAGAAGCAGAAGTTGTGAAATTGGGAAGAACATCGCCGAGGCTTTAAACGCAAAGAAGCACTTGCTTACTTGGATGAGAAACCCTATTCGCTCGCTGTAGCCAAAAGGAAGTAGAATGTACAATGTACATGTTTAGTCTAAGAATCGATGGGAAACTTTTAGTTTATAGGTCATCTATCCAGCAGCCAGGTCAATATGTGATTTCCTGTCCGGCACATCTTCTAGCTTGACTGAGCCATTGACCTTCTCTTTCGTTTGTTGCTTAAGGAAATGGGCCTCTGCCAGCTTGATGGTCGTTGAACTTGCCAAGAGCTTGTTGATCGTCTCTACGTACTCGTCGTAAGGGTCCGAGTCGAACACGATTCCTCCTCCTGAACTACAATTAGTATAGATTCAGGGATTAAAGTGGGCGGGACGTACCAGCTTGCAAATATGCAACGCCATCTTTTGCTACCATTGTCCGTAGAGCAATACATGTATCCATTTCCCCCTCAGTCTCATTTCCATCGCTGTCAACACTACCGTATCCAAAGTAGCCAACGGCTCCAGCATAGATTCCTCGCTTTTCCTTTTCTAACTCGGCAATTAGCTCCATAGCCTTGACTTTTGGCGCCCCGGACACGGTTCCAGCAGGAAATATAGATCTAAATGCATCAAATCTAGTCTTGTCGGCCCTCAGAACCCCAGAAACCTGCGATACGAGATGTTGCACATGACTGAATTTCTCAACAACCATCAAACGATCGACTTTGACAGTTGTAGGATCACAAACACGGTTGATGTCATTTCTTGCTAGGTCGACAAGCATGACGTGTTCCGCTCTGTCTTTCAATGAGTCAGACAATTCTTGTGCAAGCTTTGCGTCTTCTTCTTCGGTCTTTCCTCTCTTTACAGTCCCAGCTATCGGATGCGTGATAATGCGACCCTTTTCTTTCTTCACAAGAAGTTCAGGGGAGGCGCCAATTATTTGAAAGTCTGCGCAATTGATATAATTTAGATATGGTGATGGATTGACTGTGCGGAGTTTTCGGTATATATTGAATGGATGCAAAGAAGTTGGTCGAGCAAATCGTTGGGATGGAACGGCTTGGATGATATCTCCGGCGATAATGTGCTTCTTCAGCGTAGTGACGTGGTTCTCGTAACCTTCTTGGCCGATGTTGGAGGTACTTTGCTGGTCAAGTACAATAGGTGCTTGCGGAGGCAGGGGTGTATCTTCTGACTGCAGGACATCGACAACCTCATTGATCGTCTCTTTAGCTTTTTCATAGGCTGCTTCAAGGTCCTTTAAGTCGTCGGGAACGGGAACGTAGGTTACAACCTTGATCATACCAAACACTGCATCAAAAGCTACAATCGTGTCGAAGAGCATGAATAGTGATTCGGGGACCTTTAAAACATCCTTCATTGGCCTTGCCGTCTTGGGCTCAAAATACCGGACACAGTCGTAGCCAACATATCCAATCGCACCTCCGGTCAAGGGCGGAAGAGCCAACCCAGGAACGTGTGCAATGCGATTCTTCGCGAGCTCTGCCTCAAGCGCAGGTAATGGGTCTATACATGGGCCATGGCCTTCGCCGGTCTTGAGAACCTTGCGGGGTCCAGCGCCAACGAAACTGTATCTGCCAACCCTTTCTGTTGCTGCACTTTCGAATAGGAAAGAGTATTCGGACTTGGAATGGTTCGAAATCTTGAGGTATGCTTGAGACGGGGTGATGAGGTCGGAAGCTATTTGAGCGTATACTGGTACTAGATTCGGGCCATTTGGATTGCTCATCGTCTTGCTCAATAGGTCCCGAATTGTTTCCAGCGAAGGCTGGAGGTCTTCCTGTATTCTTCTCAGTGCTCCGGAACCGCATATTTGACTCATAGAGACTTACTCCGGCCATTGTGTTGAAATGAGCACCTTAGAGGTGAATCCGAGCCCCCAACTAGATTTCAGATATGCTTCTCTTGCATAAACAAACAAGACAAGCGGCTTTGGAGCGTTTATTAAAGGGTGGTAAAATATGTAGTGTTAACACAGAGGGAATACGTCGTATTGCAAGGAGTTTAACCATGTACACCGCCTTATAAATTCTGCCACTCTTAGTGTCCTCGGGTGCCCCACTTTGACAGCCTTGCTGTCCAGCCACGGTATAAAGTCTCTCCACCGAACAGCTCATCCCCTATTATATTGATGCCAACCACGACCTGCTTCGACATGAGGTTCCGTCGTGCTTTCAAATACTCTCTGCCAGCTCTTGGCTTCTAACTTTCTTCAACCATGAGCTTCGGACGTCTTGGAATAGCCCATATTCCTGTCGTGCATCGCCAATTCTCTTCCCCAACGAACTCCCGATATGCCGAGTCTCTTTCAAGCCAAGACGATGTCACGCAGGATAACAAAGATGTGCTTCTCGAACGACTGAACGATTTGATGCAGCGACTAACCAAAAATGGGCCTTCTATAGAGGATAAAGCTGTCACAAACATGCATCACTTAGTAGACGGCATTGAGACCTTAATGCGTGAGAAGCCACAGGCGCCAAACCTGGATGACTTGGATACTGGAAGTGAGAGTGGAAATGCATCAGAGCAAGGAAGTCTTTGGGCGCCCTCCCTCCCTCGTAGTCCGATTCAAAACATCAGGTTACGTCTTCCCGATTCTGGGAGAGAACCACCAACATCAGCTCCTAAACAGGAGATGACTGCTTCTAAAGCTACAGAAATTGCCAAAGCAGCGGAGGAATTAGCTGCACAGCTCGCAAAGACGGCCATGGAACTTCAAATTAGGAAAGAAGAGTCAGATGTAAGCTTGAAACTCTGTTGTTTTGAAATAATCTTCTAACGGTGCCTAGCATATACACGATTTACTCGTCCATCGAGCCGAGAAGGCCGCTGAGAGGATCCTCCTCCTTGAGTACCGTGTTGCTGAAATGTGGGCTACCTCTACGCACATATGCTCTTATGTATCTAACGATCGGCAGGGAAGATGATTTCTCGTCCAATCAGTCAGAACTGAAATTCCTTCGGATCCAACTCCAAGCCATAGAAGCCCAATGCTCGCAATATATCCCACTTAGTAGAGATAAAGAGCTGGCCGAGTCCATTACGAAGTGGAAATTCGACTGGGAAGAGATTGATCGGAAATCGAAAGCCCGGAGAAAAAAGTGTCAGGGTTCAAGACCAAATTCGGACGATTCGGTAACAATCGTGAATGGATCTTGAATTGAGATGTTTGCCACTGATATACCGAACATTACACTTACAGTTGGAGGAATCAAATCATTTGGGTGGCCGTACCGAGGATCAGAGGCCCTACGAAAAGAAATGTCAAGACTTGGAAATATGTGTGGGGGTCTTCCACATGGTAGAGTGCACGTGGAGAAGCTCAGTCTTGGTGCAGACGCAAATCTGGCGATGCGTCTGGGCATAGGTGTGAATATCTCACGTTCTCTGGGGGGTTCTATTAGAAGGAGCCCGATGATGAAAGACAAAAGACACACTTATCGGGAGATGGCGACAGGTGCATAGAGTAGTGCCGGATGCAGAGGGTGTCTTCGGCTGGCCACACTTTGAAGAAAGTGAGAACTGGTACTGGCCAAATTCCAAGTTACCTATTGGTGAAGGGACAGGTCCTTGGAGACTTTAGTCACGGGTAGCGTGTCAATATATGTGCTCCCAGCTTAGGAGCTGAGATGGTTAGATTTCAATTCGATGCTGCAATAGAATTGGAGCAACAGCCCATCTACAATTGATGTTGATGTTGATGTTTCTCGCTCTGATGAGGATATTGTGGTCAAGTAGTGGCTACCAAATCTCTCTTCTTCTCCCATCCTCATCGTTTGCTTTATAACTTTCACACTCACTCCTCACTCGACCAAGCAAATCTTGTCCTCCTTGTAGTTATATCCCACTCGGTGACGACGGCCTTTCCAAGCAGGTCAATATATTCAGCTCCAGCGCTTCTGAGTAGGAGAGTAGGTAGCCCGGAACTAGATGTCGGTGTCTACCTCTAGATTCCAAAAGGCACAAGACCCATATCCGAGATCCTCAAAGCGGTTAGACGCTGCTGTGCTACAGTACCAATTATTCCGGGCCTGGCCTGGCTTGCCCCACCCCACCCACCTGCATGTCATGTTTCACAAAGCGCCAAGCGAGTTAAGTTTCCCCGCCCCGGCCATGCAAGGCAAGGCAAGCTCACTCTTGCGTCACACTACTGACATGATTTGCCAACTTTATTCAATTGCTCAATATGTACAAGGAGCCCGTACAGTATCAGCGCAAAACAGATTTCCGAGGATTGATGTTGGAGCGGTGCATAACGATTTTCATCGTTCCGAAGCAATTAGAACAACAACAACTGTCCGGACAGCAAACATCGTTCTGCTTCTGACGAAGTATGATCTTAGGCCTAAGATATTGGCCTGGTCTTTTTTACGACCTATTTGACGTTTCCTGGAAACGGGGCCGTTTGGAAGGCTACCTTCCGGAGACTATGTTCCTATTAGCTTCAAAACCTTGGAGTTGGATGTGATTACATCTGTCACTTCCGAGGAAAAACTTGCTGAGTTCGAGAAAGATGAAAGGTCTGGTGACATTTCGCGCGAACTCGCAGAGGATTACAACGAGGCCCGCGCAGTTTTCTTGATCGATCTTCTCAAGAAATATATCAATTGCGTGCTGTGTATGGATCATGACACTGCCAAGTATGGCGAGATCATATCCAGACAAGTCGGAACTATCAGATTGCTGCGCGATGGAGAGTTCAGCAAGAATGGGATCTTGCAACACGACTGGATAACCGTTTCCCAGAAAGCACTATTCATCCCCTTCCGGACACGCCACCGCCGAAATTTAAGGAGTTGAAAGCAGACCTGTTTGAGTGGCAGGTGGAGTTTGGGCTGCCAATCAAGAAGCAAGAGGCTTGAATATTGGAGGCAAGTTGTTTGGAACTGGGTAGGAGGGGAGGCAGAATGGACTGACTTGGATATATTGCTATAATAATACTACCTTGACCATTGATCTGATTAGCACTATGCAATCCCTCTTATTGTGTGAACGGGAACTAAAAGACACAAAAAAGCACTGAACAAGGGAGGATGCTGCGAGCGCCCTTGTCTACTATCGTTCTGCAAAGAAGAGATATCAATTCGAACATGAAAGGAGAAAGCCATCAGAACTCCTGTACTGAGATCAAGCGCAGTGGTTCCTGATATGTTGTATAGCACTGGCTATAGTCCAACTGAAACACCACGCCTGTTTCATTGTTCGCAGGCGAAGCTAATGGCATAATCGTATGTGAATAATTCTTGTCATGATGAACAAATCTCTATACCTCACTTGAGAATGCAGAACATAGCAGTCTCTCCCGTCACTTGACTAGATAATCACTATCATAGTGGTTTGTGATTTTAGAATATGTAGATTACAGATATGATCGAATAAGAGCTCAACGCTTGCATAAGAGGCAATAGTCATATATTGTGATGTAGTGAGGATAGAACTGAGTGACAGTTTTGTGGTTACTACACTTTTGTAAGCAGCTAAATTCTTTGGAGGGTTTGGCGCAGGGCACGTGTTAGCGTTGAGTTGCGACGCGTCAGACTCGTCTTGCAACTTCTTTGACCCAACTGTAGAGGACTATCAACCTCAAAAATATCACTACTTCTCTTAACTCGACACCTCTATACCTGCCACATTGCCAATTTGCAGCTTTCGGCAACAGACTATCCAAGAATGGCAGAACGCCCCTTATACAACTACAGCTACAGCTATGGAGGAAAGATCCATCCATGGATTGAACCGGACCGGGACTTATCTCAGGAGGAGTCCGCGGAACTTGGAATCTTCTTAGGCCAAGATAGATTTAAGATAGGAGAGGCGCAACGAAGAGATGCCTTTGAAGAGGAGATTCGCAAAACCAGAGAAGCCTTTGGTGAAGCAGAAGTACGGTGCCGCGCTGAAACCATGTATCCTTTCCTACACCAACTTTGCGTAAGGTATCTTGTTACTCCGTTACTCAAAAACGAATTTTAACATTGCATAGTCGCAAGGGATTTCCGAGATCCGCAATCGAACGATTCCCGCCTATACTTTCACGAAGTTCCCCTCCCTTCCCTCCGAGCTTCAGCTATTGATCTGGTCCCTCGCGTGCCGTGTCGAAGATCCCCAAATACACTCTTTTATGTCCACCAAGGAAATGTGCCTTTTTAAAACATTTACTCATACAAGTCGTGTATACCGCAATGAGCCCCTCAATCGCTTTGGGGTAGTTGAAAAGACAGTCCCTACTGTACTTCATGTCTGCCAACAATCTCGGAGGGAAGCCCGCAAGGTTTTCACTCGTTTACCATTTACCGGCTGGTCTGACAAAGATAGCCACGAAGCGTATTTCAATACTCTATATGATACTTTCTACCTTGCAGGAGCGCCTTGGGAGTGCAAGATCCTGGTCGACTTATTGATTCGAATGAACACTACACGACCGCTTCAACGAAGGATACAAAAGCATCTAAAGAAGCTAGAGAGCATAAAACTGCTGATGGTCGATATCAATATCTTCGGTGCTTTTCCGGTAGAAATCTGGGCAGAGTTCCCGCAACTTCGAGTCCTAACCCTCGTATTCTACCCCTTTCAAGACATTGTCGATGACGAACTTATCCGACTCATGGCAAAAGATCCTGAGTTCTCCAAGCCAGATCCGCATTGTAAGCTTGGTAAACGTGCCGAGCGGATAGTCGAATTGGCTTCAGACTGTTTTCGGACAATCAAGATCGAAAGGCCTGAATGGGACCCACCAAAGATCGAGGCCATTACTCGAAGTCTGGCGATATCTACTTGGATTATGATCTGGAAGAAGAAGAGTTCGAGGAGAGCGACCCCGAGCAAGAAGATGATTCTGAATACTACGAGCAGTTATCAAGTAGATTGTCGCATCAAGCCTGGAGAGATAAAGTCAGAAGTTTTGAAACACAAGTACCATCCGAGTCGAAGAGTTGATTTCGATTTTTGGAGGAGCAGCAACCGAGCTGAGAGAGGGAAAGGTATCAGTGAGATCTACACAGACAGTGAAACAGAGTATGGTGGGCAAGCTACGGCTACGGTATGGGACGACGACGGTGATGCCGTGTATAGTGCCCCATTTTAGGCCTCATGATCAGGCTAATCTTACCAAATATTCAATTCTCCTTTTTGTTAAGTTTGCCTAACTATCTAGTAGTTGTTTCACGATTCGCTAAACCAAACTAGTACTATCAAATAAGGCGTTGATTCTATGCCAGCGCCTACCTACTTAATATACACTCTTCTCGCCTCTCATATAGATCCTGCTCTTGGATGTCTCATTCCAGTGTGCACCTACATCTAAATCTATCCTCTGCAGAGTTCTACCTTCTGGGTTACGTTCGTTACCAGGGCACGTCTCCTTGGCACGAAAGGGGCGACAACAATCAATCAAAGCACCGCTAAAGGGTTCCTTTAAGCTCGCAGAAAGTTTTCAGATCTACCTGAGCCAAAGTTGGCAAGAACAGTGGCGTCTCCATGCATTCAGATATTCCGATTGCTACCAGTAGGTGACGAAAGGCTCAAAAGCCACCACATGGAAGATTTCATTTCTTTATTCATGACCCAACTGACGACAGTCTCTATAGAGATTTGTGAGGCCGTGTGCGTTTTATGATCGCTCGCAAAAAACTCGTGGATTCAAGCCCGATACCACTGAATTTGCAGACTACTGGTATTGTAATAGGACATCATGAGGTCAACAGTCTTCAAGACCGCCAACTGTCAGATTGTGATCTGTGTCGGGTAAGCTCTTTGAAATGCACTTGAAACTATCACGAGTGCACCGCATCACATCAGTGGAGTTGCAGCCACTTTTATATTTCTATTCGATTTGCGAGATATTATACCTTACAGCTTGATCTATTTGGAACTTGCACAAGGAATCCGGTGAAACCTTCATGGATCTCCGGCAGCATGGCACCCTCGCTACCAAGGGACAGTCTTGAATGACACGGAGCAAATTAATTTGCGGGCGATTCCAACCCCACATTTTCCAACTTTATCTCATGCAATATGGGTAATTTATTTCAACCAGGCCAAGATGAATAGCAGAGCGACAGCTGACAGCTACACACCCCGTCGGCATAACATTCGGAGGGTCAACATCCGTTGCCGCATACCGTAGTGGCTGGATGCGATTGGATCAAGTTGGTCAAACTGACACTGTCTTCCCCATCCTGCTCACCTGAATTGCCAATATCGGCTCCCAATGGTGTCGAGTTTTCAAGCAGAATTTGGTCACCCTATTTGAAAAAGTTTCATGCAAGACTGGGAGTCCGGTTGGCGGAATTGATGTTCATCTGATGAATGACTGTCCTGCATCCAATTTAAGCTTCCCAGAGAACTTGCATATATAGTAAGATCTACAAGCTTTTCTTCTCCGCCTCTCTATTCTATTTTGATTTCACACAGCTGTAGCTATCACTATGAAATTCCAAAACTCATTTCTAATCACCGCGCTCCTCGGAGTTGTTTCTTCTCATACCATTTTCACTCAGCTTACTTCTGGAGGAACCACAAATGGTATTTTCATGAACACAAGTCGACTTCCCTCGCATGTTGACTCAGATTTACAGGTATTGGAGTTGGGATCAGGGAGCCTACATATGATGGCGTGAGAATTTCTCCCCCATGCTGTGTGTACATGTACTGAGACGTCCGCTCTCTGTAGCCAATTCAAGATGTGACTTCCAGTGACATTGTCGTACGTATTTCTCAGTCTTCTGGAAGACCCGTTGGCGAGTAGGCGCGAGTCTGCTCATCTGAATCCACTCTTTTCATAATTCACGGAGGTTTTCTGACGCATGCATAGTGTAATGGCGGACCAAATCCCACTACAGCCTCGAGTTCAGTCATCGATGTAGCAGCTGGTTCATCTGTCAGCGCTCGCTGGAGACATACCCAAACGAGTGGTTCCGACGATGTCATTGATGCTAGCCACAAGGTGAGCCATCCCACAAAGTTCGACAAATTGGAAAAGTTGCCAATCATAACACCACTCAGGGCCCAGTCATGGCCTATCTGAAAAAAGTCAGCAGTGCTACCTCGGATACTGGGATCGGGGATGGATGGTTTAAGATCTCTGAAGCTGGCCTTAACACTGGCAGTACGTAATATCCACTCTGAACTTCCACAGGCAAGAACTAATGATCGTTGTTTTGAAGCCGGGAAATGGGCAACAGAAGACCTGGTACGTGTTGTCACATCTTTCCTCCACCAAGCTCCTCCTAACACCCACAGATCACCGCACTCGGAGAACAAGCCATTCCAATCCCTTCTTGCATTGCCTCCGGGCAATACCTACTACGCGCTGAGCTCATCGCGCTCCACGCAGGTCAATTGCCCCAGCCCCTTTTAATACCCACATACTAACAGCCAGCAGCGTCGTCTTCAGGCGGAGCTCAATTCTACGTAAGTCTCGATCGCTCCTCCAAAGTGAATTGCTTGCTGAATCCCGATGTCCCTGTAGTTGGAATGTGCACAGATTAACATCACCGGCGGCTCGGGTTCCAAGACCCCAGCTACAGTCAGCTTCCCGGGTGCTTACGCGGTATTTGATCTCTCTCTTCTTTCCGCCGCTGCTGCTGTGTCCAAGTATGCTGATCTGAACAGGCTACTGATCCGGGAATCTTGATTAATATCTATCAGACTCTTACGAATTATACTATCCCAGGTATGTTATCTTAGGATTTGGTGTTACGTTCCTGACAATAGTGTAGGTCCCGCTACTTTTACGTGCTGAGAGATGATCGTAGAAAGGCAGTCTGAAAGTTGGACGATCATGCCCTCGTATTGTGGCCTCTAGGTCTGACAGGCTCTTTGCAATTGCGTGTGGGAAGTCATGTGGGCAGCTCAGGATAGGGATATGATATCTTATTGGACGTTGTGTGGACTTTATTATATTGGGATTAGGGATGTAACTTTTCTTTCGTTTTTCAATGAGTCATTTCCCCTTTTCGAAGATAAATAGTGGAAGACATACCAATACTTACAATGAGACGATTCCGCCAAGTCGAGAAACCAGGAACAATAAGGTGAGGGGTGCAGTTTGCTGTCTGTCGAACAGAACACTTTTCAATTCCTGCTTAATCGTAAGTCGGAATTCCTATGCCGTACTGTCTTCAATGGTAGGGTGCCTAGGTCTCCAGCACTTACCCGGTTCAGCGACTGTCGATTCCCGGCGATAGAGTGAAGACTGATACCGGTAGATTGAAAACTCACGGTACGTCGGACCGACTTTTGTTAATATGGAGAGATCCAGGGGTAAATTACCCCACCTTGTCGGAAGCGAGATATTGCGTACCCCCCCCCCCCCCACCCCCACCCCTCCCGGATACTTTAAATTTCTATAAATATCTTCATACACCTTATCCGACTCTGCTTCTCCTCTTGAATGATCCTACGTCTATAGACTTACTGCTTTGTCTAGGTCCTATCAGGAGGGTGTTAAGATCTGATCAGACTGGAAGAACGGAAGCGGCCGAATCCCTTTGCTTGCAGGTCTTCCTTCCCGGGGTACTTCCGGTTTTCCAGCTTCCCTTACTGTACTTTGCAGACCTCTTATAGGCCGTGCACATTTTGCAACGTAGCTACAGATGGAGTGAGATGGAAGGTACGTTACACAGGAAACAGTCTGTCGATATGTAGCTCTGCAAACAATGTAAATTCACGATCTTGGAATGTCTAAAGATCCATGCCACTCGTACAACATTGGCTTATTAGAAGGCTGCTCAGCAGCTTTATAGTAGGCAGGTCCAGCATTTATGTACAGTATAGTACGAGTCGTATTTACCGTACGACTCGTCTGACAGGTACTCCTTACTCGGCCTAACTCATATATGAGACCGGAAATCCTCGCGTTTTATGTCCGTATGTGGTAAATGTGGCTTTTTTAAGCTTCTGATGCGTAATTTACGTATGATTCCTTATCACAGTACTTCGTATTACGCAGTACTGCACGATCGCACCCCACACCGCTGTCCGCGTACAGTAATACCCATTAAGCTTGTTTTAGATGACCAATCAGATAATAGTCTATAACTTCTTGAAACAGCAATGGTCGCAGTATTCTGTATGTGGGTCTATAGCGGACTTCGATACACCGTGATTGGTAGGATTAGGGGCAGAGCCTCAGCTAGCACTAGACTAGGTAGGTGCTTACTCCGTAGAGTAAAACAAGGTCGCTCTTTCTCATTGGTCAGTAAAATTAGGGCTGGCATCGCATCCTCCACACGTCTATCTGAAACAACGACACATGTTAGGAAATCCGATGAGACTCTCATGTTGATTATGTTTTTGGAAACAAATTCCTCACATATTATATCAGCATCAAGAAACAAAGTGCTGGAGGTGAGTAGAACGATATTCGTTCACACGTTCGTAAATCTTGACATTGATCGAACCGCGGAGATTTATCATGTGGTGGGCAGGCAGGGGTTCCCCGTCATCTCATCCTTCGCTCATTCTTGCGCCTCTAGATCAGCAACGTTCCTCCTGGGTGGAACCATCTCTCTATATAAGAATATGTTATTTGTTGTTACCTTTCTTCTTTACAATCACATTCTTTCCACCACATTCATTTCAACTCCTTCGTTATACAATTTCTGTTGTTGTTTTCCTTTGATATAAAATGAAGTCGTCTTTCATTTCCAGTATTGTAATCTTACTAGTTAGCCAAGTCTTCGCGCTTCCAACCACTACATCAGTCAGGGCGAATACAGCCGTCAAATACGGTGAGTCTTGAACATGGAAGTAAATAGTACCATTTTGCTCACTCTCAACAGCTGGGGTTAACATTGCCGGCTTTGACTTCGGCGTTCTTACCGATGGCAGCCAGACTGTGTCGAAGGTCTATCCACCACTCTCAGCCCTCGGAGGACCTGATGGAGCTGGACAAATGAGCCACTTCGTGAAGGACGACAATCTGAATATCTTCCGACTCCCAGTCGGCTGGGAATATCTCACAAACTACAACATCGGAACATTCGACACTACGAAACTAGCAAACTACGATCAACTTGTCCAAGCTTGTTTGAGCACCGGAGCTACCTGCATAGTTGATATTCACAATTATGCTAGATGGTACGGAGGGATCATTGGACAAGGCGGGCCTTCTAATGCGTCTTTGGTGCAATTGTGGACGCAGCTTGCGACGAAGTACAAGGATTCAACCAATATCGCTTTCGGGGTCATGAACGAGCCGCATGATTTGGATATCAACATGTGGGCAGGTACCGTTCAGCTGGTCGTCACGGCTATTCGCACTGCTGGAGCTACGAGTCAAATGAGTATGTACTACCATGATCAAGGCAGACCCGACACCTGGCTAACGAAAGATAGTTCTACTACCTGGAACTGGCTACACCTCGGCTGGGTCGTTCGTTGATAATGGTTCGGGAGCCGCGCTTTCCAAAGTCAAGAATCTAGACGGCAGCATCACGAACCTAATCTTTGACGTTCACCAATACCTCGACTATGACTACTCTGGAACACACACCGAGTGTGTGACTGACAACATCTACAGTGCTTGGCAACCCCTTGCAACATGGCTGCGAACGAATAAGCGACAGGCGTTGAACACCGAGACCGGTGGAGGAAACACAGCTTCTTGTGAACAATACCTATGCTCAGCAATCAATTTCATGAAGTAAGAAATCCATTCTAGACGTGAGGTGAGATTGCCCAACACTAACTGTTACCGCAGTTCGAACACGGATGTCTTCTTGGGATATGTCGCGTGGTCAGCGGGATCATTCGACTCTACTTACGAATTGGATCTGACTCCAACCCTGAGTGGCAGCACTTGGACAGACACTGCCTTGATGAAAGCTTGCGTTGCCCGATAGTATACTAAAGACAAAGGCTCTGGGAGCTTCCTTTTCGAAACCCTATGCTGGACGTGCTCAATTTGTTCTCTTGTATTCTCTTGTAACTTATAAACTGTACATATCCGATTCTTCAAACCAGAATGAGCTTTATATAAATTTCTTATCCTTGACAGTACTGCGGTAGTGGGTGTACTTTGGTGAAATTCTGCGATTAAACTAAAACCCCAACCCAAGTGAGATCATGATTTGAGCCTCGTATATTGTTTCGAATTTCGCATTTGGGTAGCTCGTAACCGTGGCTTGAACATTAACACGCGCCTCTTTTGGTTTTATCCAGTTGCCATTGGTGACAATCCAATGTCTATGTTCCATACGGTCCCATCCGGATTTCGAGATGATGACAAAAGGTGAGTAGGTGCAGGAATTGACCGCAGCTCAAATGATATAACACGATATCTCGAAGACGGGCTAAAACATCTGAGTGACCCGGTGGCGACCGTCGACGCTGTGATTATTAAGGCAGACTCTTGGGTATTCAAAAGCTTTGATCAAGAAAAGAAAGCTCCACTCCTAACCAGTGTTTCATTCCAGAGCGTCTCAAATGCCCTCCCGAATACCTTCTTAAACCCCAGCATTCGGCTCAAATCGAGCTCACAATCATCAAACGATGGCACCGGGGACACCGTTCTAATTTGAGCCAAACAGCTCACAAACCAAGCTCGGTGTTCCTTTTCCGACAGCGAACCTCCAACGAGGCATAGCCAGAGAAGAAGCGGGCTGTTGGATGCTTGCATCGAGATTCCAGTCAATGATTTTCGCAACTGGGCCAGCAGAAGTGAAGAGCCGTTTACGGAGTGCGGGAATTCTTGCAATATAGATTTCAAGTAAAGCAGCGCGCCGAGTCGACAGGCTTTGTCAGTTTCAGTCTCTGTTGACCCTTCTGGAAGTTTTGCCGCGAAAGCCAGAAAGTTGTATTCGAGCCAATACAAGTCCTCAGAGAACGTAGCTGGGTCGAAGTAAACGGACGCTTCTGTTGCGAAGTGAATGGCTTGTGAGAAGCATGCTAATTCTGTCATTATGGTGATGAGGTTTGGATGAACTCCGCATTTGGTGAGGACGTTTTTCATCTCTCGATCGGTGTTTCCTATCGTCTGCGCAGAGAGAAGAGCCCAGATGGGTGGTCTATTCGATCGATCGAAATCCAGTAGCGGGGTTGCTGCGTAATCAATGGCCCCAGTTATGTCGGACCTGTAGCTGTTAGCATTGACATGAACATGGGTCAATATATGTTACCGGCGAAGCTTTGCCTGGAGAAGGGCTGGTAGCGGATCGATACTGCGTCTGGAGTTTATCATCTGCTTGAGCCCAAGCATGTGAGTCTGCCATAAATCTTTATTCCCTGTGATGGCCTAAGACCAGTTTAGCAGAGCTGACGACAGCATGAAGTAAGCACATACCTCCCCCAAAGCCAAGCAAGATATAGCACCGATTGTTGAGTCTTCGATTCCTCCATCTGATTCATTCAGTCGTCTTTTAACTATGGAGACAACGTGGCCGAGATGGTGCATGGAGTCCTTTGTTCCCGTCTTCCCTTCCAATAGAGCTAGGTAGAGAGAACCTGCATATAGCATGCCATGGAGCATTGCAGCATCTCTTATTGCGTACTGAAACCATTCTGGCGACCTGAGAGGATTTGATCTCAGGCAAGACTCCAATGGATATAGCCTCCTTGGTGCGTGCATGAGATATTGATCCAGCAGCATATGCACGCTAGAGTTCATCTCGATAGGGAACTCGAAGTTAAGAAGAGCTGTGGGGTAGCCAATATTTCGTGGAACTCTGGGGCGAGAGTCCTGACTACCAGCACTGGGAACTGATGAAGCCGGGTTGGTTGGACGTAACGCGGAGCTTTGAAGGTTCCCACTTCCAGGGTTTAATGGATCAGCCACATGGGGCACCAGTTTCCTTTGGGGCGCTTGACTAGGATGCAGTGTATTTCGTACATGTTCATTTCTCACATGTGTTCGTACAAGTTTCCGTACTTCGGGATCCTTATTCCGTCCCGGTTTGACCGCATTAACAAATTCAAACTGTCGTCCAATCCTTGAAGATTTAAGTTTATCTATTTTGTCTGAATGATCCGAATACATGGGGAGGGGCAAAGGAGACGCAGTTCCATGGCGACTGCTCGGAACCCGCCATCCCTTATGCACCGTGACCATAGGACCATCAGGTACTAGAATGTTAAAGCTGTTCATATTGATGGGGTCCCTACCTTTATTAATTTGCGGCTTGACGTAGGATTCTTCACTCGTACAAAAAGCTGTATCAAACCCAAAGAGGTGTCGAATATCACAAATCACAGAAAACGATGTTAGCCGAGAGATCTCGGCTTTGTAAGGTGATCAAAAGCGGGGACTAGGCCAATGATCAGCACCATTTACGCCCTAGTCTTTGAGACTTGCATGCATAGAGACTAGTCTACTGTTTGGCATTTGCCTAATTCGTTAATGAGTCCCTTTTCTGGGTTTTATCAAAAGCATCATATTTGATCGTATCTTGAGAAGTCTGTGGTATCAAAATGATCGACGCTTTGCGGCATGGAAAAGTAAAGCGATTCCACCTGTATTTAAGTTGGAGTCCTTCCCGCGGCAAGACGATATCATTATCAATTTCTTTCAGATATTGGGTATTGGGTATAGAATATCACAAACTTCAAAATCACTCTTACTCAACCAAAGAACCACTCTCACTGAAACAATGACCACCCAGCAAACTGCAATCACACAGTATGCCTTGGTCAACGGTGTGAAAGCAGCATATCGTCGCCTTGGACAGCCATCTGGCATACCATTAGTGATGATGGTAAGTAAACTCTTCGGTAACACATTTCCCAGCTAGACTTCTCATACTAGATTAGGGAATGAAAAATTGTTCCATTCTAGAGATGAAGTCTCCTTCTTCTTCTCATACTATTCTTGGAGGGCCTACATAATACTGATCCGTAATGTTTGAACTTAGATTCATTTCCGTGGAAACATGGATTTTTGGGACCCGGCTCTCATCAATCCTCTCGCCAAGTCTCGACCGCTCATACTCCTTGACTACCCAGGAGTCGGACATAGCGAAGGCGAGATGCCAACTACTTTTCAAGGATGGGCTGCACACGTCGTCGGTCTTGTGGAGGTTTTGGATATCAAAGAGATTGATCTACTTGGGTTCTCCATGGGTGGTGCCGCTGCCCAGTACGTTGCTCTGAATTCTCCTGGCCTTGTCCGAAAACTTATCTTGGCCGGCACCCGCACAAGCATTACTTCAAATTCAACCCGCGGTCCACCGGAGATCTTCGCAGCACTAGCAACTTCTCGCACGGAGGCGGAGTTCAAAGCCTCCATTGCTCTTTCCTTCTTCAATCCAAGCCCTCATGGTCAAGCAGCAGCCCAGGCTTCTTGGGACCGCATCATGTCTCGGACTACGGATCGCGCTCCACACCTCAGCCCCGAACTCGCAAAACGACAAATCGAATCTTTCGCGAGTAATATGAAGCCGCACCCACGAAACGCCTTTGAGCGTATTCATGAGCTCACGATGCCTGTTTTTGTGGCAAATGGAGATAATGACACATTGATTCCGACGGTTAACAGTCATGAACTAGCGCAGATCCTGCCGTTTGCACATCTCCATATCTACCCCAACTCGGGACATGGATTTTTGTATCAATATGCAGAGCTGTTTGCGAAGCACGTTGATCTGTTTCTTGACGAAAAGGATGCAGTAGAAGAGGCCTGGGAAGTACAAAGATTCAAGGCAGTGAAGGCACGTTTGGCTTAGAGCCAGTAAGGAAGCTGCCTGAAACTAAGAGGGCTGTTTCATGCAGGCTAAACAAATGAGACTTAGAGGACAAGAAATAGTAGTCGATAGAAACTATGATGTTACATGATCGCATGACTGTAATTTAAAAGTGTTTGATTTTATTCGAAGCTTAAGCATCTTGCGCTCGAGAGCACAGTCTTGAAAGTTGACGTGATTCGGGTAACACGGCGGTAAACATGTATTGAACATCCTAATCACTTGAAAGAGGCCTTGCGGATGTATATATTTCATAGACAATAACTGTAGTAGGGGCGAAAGCATATGCCGGTGTTCAAAAGACATGACTAGGAGTGATATTTTGTTGAATTTATATCTATTTCCATGACTAGCATACATGGTTTCAATAACATATAAACATATGTTACAGGCATCCTTATAGCTGTAGAATTAATGATATCAGCTATGTTCAGCACCTTTATCTTTAAGTGTTAGGAAAGCTCTTTGCTAGGGACTTAAGCGACGCAGTAATAATGGATTAAAAAAACAAGACATAGAAAAATGCAAGAATACTGGTATAAACACAACGTTTTCATGTCAATATCTTAAATCCAAAACATGGGCTCAGAGCAGCAAAATTGAAGGTATTGTATTCCGCCCCCCTTTTGCCCCAATTTGGCCTAGGCGAATCGAGCCTAGCACCTCGGTTAGTATTTTAAGTGCTTTTGGGGGGTTTGCCAGAAGCGCGTCTCGACGCGTTTCTCGGATAAAGTAACCTCCTGCTCTCATATCCCACGCACCACATAACCAGGAGTCTTGCAATCACTTACCACCCAAATACTCATCCATCAGGCGCCTGACGCGTCTATGCCCTCGACGACGACGCCCGCCCTTCCCAACTTGTTGTGCGAGTGTCACTGCCTCAATTGCGACGCAGAGTACCGAGAAGACCTTATCCGGAACCCCTCGAATAGTGACCTCGACGACTGCGAGTGAAACAAGTCATGATGCCTAAACCGACGGCTCCCGGTGTTTACTCCGCAACCTATAGTAATGTATGCCGAGTTGGCGGTCCTTTCTTCTATCTTCAGCCCGCTGACAATCGGCAAGATTCCTGTCTACGAGTACCAATTCGGAGAAGGCTTAAAGGAACATGGTAAGACACCATGGGAGCGCTTTCTGTTGAGACATACATTTACGCCTGGAATTAGTTATGCGCCGCCGACATGACGATTGGATCAATGCGACGCACATTCTCAAAGCCGCCGGTTTCGATAAACCTGCCCGAACTCGAATTCTGGAGCGCGAAGTACAGAAGGAGAACCACGAGAAGGTTCAAGGTGGATATGGAAAATACCAAGGTGCGCTGGTGTGGGGAATGGGCCGTGGAATAATCACTGACATTTGCAAGGCACGTGGGTTTCCCTGGAGCAAGGAGAAGCTCTAGCTCAACGAAACAATGTCTACGAAAAGCTTCGCCCGATCTTCGAATTCATACCCGGCAACATCAGCCCTCCACCTGCTCCGAAACATACCACCAACAAGCCAAAAGTGCCTAAGAAACCTGCGGTTCCAAAATGGGGAAGCAGTGAGTCAGCAACAGGGTACATTCAGGAGACAACGCTGACAAGATAGAACCAGTGGCACCCCCAGCACGTGTGATCGAAGATGAATATGACAACATCAGTGCACAGCTGAATGATGACGAAAGCCTTGCTGACGATGTTACAGTCGCTTCGGCTTCTTTTATGGCTGAGGATGATCGTTATGACATGTCTCGTGCATCTACGGGCCACCGAAAGCGCAAGCGCGAAGAGAATGCACAAAATGCAATCGATGCTGCCCACGTCATGTATTCCGACGAACTCCTGGATTACTTTATGGTTTCCAGTGATTCTGACCATGTCCCTAAACCAGAACCGCCGCTAAATTTCCAACCTGACTGGATTATCGACCAGGATCGACACTCGGCTATACACTGGGCTGCTGCGATGGGCGATGTTGAAATCATGAGGGAGCTGAGAAAGTTTGGTGCAAACCTGGCGGCTCAAAACGTTAGAGGCGAAACTCCACTTATGCGTGCGGTACTCTTCACCAACTGCAAAGACAAGGGGACCATGCCAATAGTTGTGAAGGAATTGATGAGTACAGTGTCATGTATTGACTTTTGCCAGGCTACGGTCCTCCATCATACTGCTGCGGTGACTGTCAGTTCAGGAAAACACAAATGTGCTCGTTACTACCTTGATATTCTCCTTAACAAGATGCAAGAAGAGCTGGACCCTGAACACTTTCAGCGGGTCCTTGATGCTCAGGATGTAGATGGCAATACTGCTATCCATATTGCTGCTAAGAATGGCGCACGAAAATGTGTTAGAGCTCTGATGGGGCGTTCTCCTACGATGGAGATTCAAAACAAGGACGGAGTCACTGCAGAAATTTTGATCCAGGAGCTAAACGAGAATACTCTCAGGGAATTGCGAGAAAATCGCCATGCTCATGCAGGTTCCTCCTCCCCCTTTCTGCCCCCAAATTTTCGAGACAACGGAGATCAAATCGACAATCGTTGGACGGAGTCATACGAAACACCTCCACCTTCAAAGCGTCAATCTCCAACTCATCATTCAGAAGCGGCGATGTCGGTTCAACAAAAGGTGGCACCTCAAATGCTGCAGAAATTTCAAGAGCTCGCAAACTCCTTTGATGAGGAATTGATTGAGAAAAATAACTCGGAGAAAGAAGCTAGGCGAATAGTCAACAGCACTGAAGTAGAGCTCAGCATGCTTCGTGAACAAGTCCTCGATCTAGGGTTTCATGAAGAGGACGCGGAGACACAGGCCAAGAAGAATAAAGAGCTAGCACAACTTACGCAATTGACTACATCTTTGATCGAGCAGCAGCAACAGATGCAGCTGTTAAGCAGCGCAAATCGCGAGGAAAGCAAGAGTAATGGCAACATCACCGGAGACGATGACGTTATGGAGAGAGCTACCTTGGCTAAGATGTTGAACGAGGAGCAGACCAAACGTCGGGTTCTGGTTCTTCGATACCTGGAAGCTTTGAGCAAGGCCGGTGGTCTTGGTGAGAAGGGCAACTTGTACAAGAGGCTTCTTGCTTTGTGCGCTCCGACCAACGAGGAGATGACGCCCGAGAATATGGATATTCTGATAGAGCAAATGTCAGAGGAACAAAAAGGGTTGGACCGAGAGATATTCCACGCGGATGAAGTCTGATGCTTTGTGTGGGATTGATGTGTGCATTTGACTGTCGAATTTTCAATCATGTTTGCTTTGGCGGACTTGGGTCATGACTGTCATTTGGATCGGCGTTCTGGTATCAAACACGACTGAATCATCAGCAAAGGGGGTACTGTCTTTGGTGTAAGGAGTTACTGGACAAGTGGCGAGGATAGGATTCATTCTAGGGTCGTTCTCATGTGATTCTATTAGCGATATCGGAGTCAATGTTCATATATGGCAGTACCATAATTGACTCTGTATCCATTATTCCGGTCTTTATATCTCCTTTCCGCCAGCTTCTACTTCGACAGCCCACATTTGAATTTCCAAAACACTACCCAAGCGCGATACTTCACCATGTGTCCTTGGCGGAAAAGCAAATCAACTCAGCAAATCACCACCGCTGCTCCTAAACCAAACTTGCCTTCTGTCACGGTTTCGTACACCACATCGTACATCCCAAAGCCGGCATCTACAGGTACTCCATATGTGAGCAAATTCCACGAAGATCTCGAGAGCGATGAGAACGACCAGAAATCTACTGAAACGCACCAAGACCTGCACAGCAAAGACATTGCGCAGCTTCCTGAAGGCTCCAAAGACCCAAAGGTTTCTTCCGTTGATCCAACAACCAGCACGAACGACACATCCTACGACTGCCCTCAACACAACGCTTCTGCCTCGACAATAACTTCCCACTACACAGCACGCACGCACCAATCTTCTTTCTCCGCAAGCCCAAAACGCATCTCTTCAAGGCAGTCAACACCAGACAGAGCGAGTCCAGTGACCAATACATCTTGGGAACCAAGCAATCTTGGCTCCCCTTGGATTATCACGGACGGCGAGCCGGTAGAAGATGACTGGGATGTTTGTAGTGATGCTGAGCGCATGTCAGCTAGGAACAGGGAGAAGGTGTCTCGGAGTACGCATAACTCGAGGATGAGGGAGGCGTTGCTTGGGTATGGCAAGGGGACAGGGGCAAGAGCGGGGTCAGAATCGCAAAGGCGATAGTTGTCTTGGACTTGAGTATGTGTTTGTGTTAAGATGGAGTTGATTACTTTCGCAATACGATGCTTTTATTATGAACGAGGGAAGTCGCACGGATGGATATGGTCGTATGTGAAGTACCCCTGTTATTATTATTATTACTATAAAGCGACCCACTTCGTCCCTCAGGTCCACGTCTCCTTTCTCCTCCTCTTCCTCTTCCTCTTGAGCTTGAATCTGACTGCTAGTAGGCTTCAACTCGAGGTTCCTTGGCATTACCAGCCTCCCAGCATTAGAATTTCCCACTCAAACATGACCTACAGCATGACCTTGGTCTGCAATTCGCCTTCCATGTTCCGCTGCACTCTCTGCTTCCTTGACCAAGCTGCTCCCGTGCGCCTCGGCTTCCTTCGCTGCATCTTTCGCCTTGATTCCAATCTCAGAAGCAATATCCTTGAGCCTGTTGCCAAAAAGTTCCAGCTCCCTCACTTTGTGCCCAAGACTCGATTGGATTTCTTGTGCCCTGTCTCCCAGACCGCTCACACCCACTTCTATATTCTTCTCCGTGCTTTTGAGTCCCTCCTCGACATCATGCACGCGCCGGTCAATGCCAGCCTCCAAATCTTTCTCTGTATTCCCAAATCTCTCCTGAACCTCGTGCGCTCTCTGGCTTAAACCGGCTTCCAGATCCTTGGCAGATCTATGATGCGCAAAGCCAGCTTCCAAGCTCTTCAGCTTGTCGCTGCTCATAAGCTCGCCCTTGGCATTCTCAAGCATCCCGATAGGTTTCACAGTCGCTGCACTCCTCTGCTTCCCCACCCCGGCGAACCGTTCCGGCGTATTGGCTTCCGTGTCCAGCTTCACTTCTTCATACATGGCTTCGACCGTCGCTACAACACTATACGGATCAAGTCCACAATTGGGACGGCTGAAATCGCGTTCTCGCTGCTCGATGTATTCCCGGATTTTCTTCCACTCGTTCTGGTAATACTTCATCCGGTTCGGAAGACCCGAGCCTTTGAGAAAGGTGAGGATGCCCGCGATGACTGTGTTGATGGCACCGAAGGCTGTGACTGTGCTGTGGCTCGAGCTAGATTCCCGCATGTCAATATTCTGTCCCAGGTGGTTTCGCTAGCCAAATATTCGAGAGAGCTCTATCTTACTTGGAGGCACCCAATGCCACGAGCGAGGCGGCAACGATAATCTGCAAGCCCAGACACCCATTGATCAACAAGGACATCCTCTTGTAGCCCGTCTTGGACGTCGTTTCGTTATGCACTACACGGGCATATATGCCCAGGTTCGGCGCTGGCCTATTCCCAGCTGGATGTCTGAAATTAGGACCCATGGACGGATGCGATATAATGCCGACCAGCAGCCGGAACATGTTCAGATTCTCGTCGACCGCCATGGGGATTTCCATGCGCGGTTGCTGCTCGACCTGCCCGTCGATGACGGTGGAGCTTAGCTGTGATCTCCCGGGCTCCTGGTGTTCGAGGTCCGGTTCTGTGGATGAGGAGGGGCTTGGGCGGACTATGAGTCTAGTGACTCTGCTTATGATACTTGAAAGATTCATACTCCGTAGCTGGCGCAAGCAAAACTGAAGATGAGACACTGGTTTGTTTGCATACGTATACGTATTCGAAAAGAAAGGCAAGGCAAGGCAAGGAAAGGAAAGGGAAGGGGGAAACGGTGTGGACTTTTGAGAAGAGAAAATGTGATTTACTGCGGGGAGCTTGGGGGAAGTTCCATCTACTAGGCTGAATCTTGAAGGAATTTGCACCTGGACCGTTGTCACCAGAGATAGTGGTTGGGTGTAGAGCTGCAAGTGGTATTCTTGATTGGTTAATCACTGAGTATTACATGTCAATCCCTCGTCCCGGCTGCGCAACCTCTCGTCTTTTCAGCCGTCCATCGAGCCGCTACCCTTAGTCTCTTTACCCAATCCGGCAATGATGCATTTAGCAGCGATCCAACGCCGACGCAGACAATTACTGTAATTGCATATTGAAATTTAATCAGCAAGCCGTGTTGTATCGCGCCAACAGGTGCGCATTGCGCAAGACTGTTCCCTAGCGCCACTAGAGGCTGCTCAGCTAGTATACACGGGTATGGCGCAAGCCTAGTTGGGACAGTGGGGTTGCATCCGGCACGGCGGCGGTACTTGTTTTGGAGCAGGATCGTCGGTCGGGGCCATGTACATAGGGTGCGGGAAAATCACTTTAAAGTCATTGGTGTTCAAAGTTCATCTCATCTCATGCGCCTATCATATATTATACGGAGGTACTCCGTTTTCTGAAGAAGAAGAAAAACACTACAGAGTAGTACGGAGATAAGGCGAGTGATTACCTTGTGGGAGGTTGCAGTGCAGGGAAATGCTTTGCAGCAATCGAGTGCTGTTTTGCATACATATGAGCCATCCGAGTATCCAAAGTCATATATATACCTTAGTACAACAAGAACGTGTAGTTGAGGTACTATAGTGGTGTTGGGTCAGTAGTAGTATTGGCAGTGGTAAGTGGTGAGTTTTTACCCCAGTCTCTATCCATATATACAGAAATAAAGGCGAAGGAAAGGTAGGCATGATTTATACTTGACTGGTTACAAGATCGACCGCGGGAGAAGTATAATGTTTTCCATATAGGCGTTCTTCTAACGCTCATGCGCATACGAGTATGCGCGGCTGACAGGACCCCGCAGTGCCGGGTGCCACAGCACAGCATCAGTTAGTTACATTTGGCGATCTGGAAGAGTTGTGATCGATTTTTGTACGAGGGGTTATTGTCGTCATGTTGAATGACAAATACGGTACCATCTAATCTTTGCATTGGTTATTATTTTTATCAGAGTCGTTTGGTTGTGAAACTGCGCTTGATAATGATTCATTCTCTAGCGATTAAGTATGTCTGTGTGTATTGCTATTGCCCCTTCTCGCACAGGCGAGTCTCTCGGGAAGCTTATGACTCCAAGAGCCCTCGCATAAACCCCATCGTCAGTCGGCTCATCCCATACAACATCTGTCAGCTCTCCATTCACAGCAACACTGCCCGCAATCTCTGTGATGTTTCCACTCGTAGCATTCCTCCTGAACATCACCACTCTCGAGCTCTGCTGCAGCGCTACGGCCAGCAGATCACCCTTGCGGTTCAGTGACATGCTTCTGGGGAATGACCCGCCGGCGGGATATTTTTGGGTGAGGGCTATGCTGCCGTTACAGGGGTTGATGGAGTAGGTGAGGAGTGTGTCGGAGACGATTGAGGTTTTGTTTGCGGGATCCGGGTTGGTGGAATTGAGGAAATACGTATCGTTGCGGGAGGATATGATGAGGTGTTTGTTGTTGGGCTAAGTAAGAACATATGCTAATTAGCTAAATCCCGGAAACGCCAAAATCTAGACTCGAGAGGGGATAAAGCTACCGTAACAAGTATCTCTGAAGCTGCTGAATCCACAGGAATAAAATGCGAGCCAAAAGTACTAGATTCATGGATCTTATTGAAACTCAAAGTCATGTTCTTGTAAAACACTTCATATCCCAGCAACGAATTCGAGATTTCCGTCACGAGATATAGATACGTCTTTTTGGCGCCACATTCCTCACTGGTGTAGAACGTCGCATGCCGGGGTCCACTTCCTGGGGAAACTTTGATCGGCTTCTGCTCTGTAAGAATCTTGTTGGCGGGATGAGCGTGGAAGACTCGAATAATATCGGCTCCGAGATCTGGGCACAGCATGAACATTTCCGTTGGATCAAAGAGGATTTGGTGGGGACGGGGCACGCTTTGCTGTGGTTTTGGGCCAGGGCGGGTCGTGTCGAAGTCGAAGATGAAGTTGAGGCTTTGAAGGATCGTGAGGGCAGAGGTGTTCTTCAAGTTGACTGTGGTTATGGCAGAACCACTACTGTTTGTTGTTAGCTGGAAACAATTTTCCTTTAGTGGCCGGCTTGATTTACTATTCAGCAAGAGCCATGGTTGATCCGTTTCCGTAAATGGCAGAGTTGACGTTTCCGTTCAGCGTTGTGAGTTTGGAAAGGGGCAGAAGTGTTCCATTGGGACCTGTTTTGAAGGATACAAGAAGCGATTTGTTTGGTGTGGTGTTTCCTTCGTCAGCGCAGAACAGAGTGTTGGAGTGAAGCTGCAGCCAGGAGGGGCTTGGAGCACAGCCGTTGTTGATGGCTATTGGCTTAAGCTCTATTTGACTTTGGTTGTAAATCCCAACCGCCTTGTGTTCTGTTACGTGCATGGTTGTGATATTTCCATCGTATGACGAAACGTAGAGTTTAGTTGCTTTGCATGTAGCTATGCTCATAGCATAGAGGATCGACTTGGGAATGAGCATCTTGGAGGATGTCAATAAAATTATGAGGTGAGTTGTTGTTGTTGTAGAATAGGGAGTGTCAGAAATATGTCAGAAAAGGAGATAGCAATGACAAGTATAAATAGAGAATTGCGAATGTTGGAGACAAACCCCTATAGTGAATAACCTAAAGCTTGCGTGGCCTAATGTTATGGTGTGTAAAACAGTAAGAATCACCGAAATACAAATGGAAATAACATGACTAGCAAGTATTGACTGTGAATAACGGTCACGGCGAGAACGGGTTTTGCTTTCAATTTTTAAGCCATCACTGAATGACCGCCGAGTAAGGATAATTGTTGTAGGGATCACATAGTGCGCTTGGCTGTCCTAGTAACTTGTCTGGTATTGCTATTGCTTTCGCTGTGTTTGGTGGTTTGATTTCTAGGTGTCTAAGTTTGAGTGTGGATGACAAGGCGAAGAGGTTATGCCTCTGCATCGCTTAGTCATCCGCGCTAAGGCCATGTGACTATCCATTGTCTTTATATTACCTTAGACCAGATGTGATTTTGGCAAAGTACGGAGATGCTTGTCGAGACCAATGCATGCTATCAGAGTCGAATCATAAACTGATTGGCGAGTCTTTACCGGGTGTTAGACAATGGTTCATCCACTTATGCTAGACTGAGAACAAACCGGAATAATCTTCTACCTTGAGTGAAAGATTCAAAAAGGGAAGGCAAATAAGTATACAGGTTTTTTTATTCGTTTTCTACGCCATAATCTCTCACAGAGCAAAGAACATTCTTCTCGGCCGATTTTACACTCTACACAAGTCATATCCCTCATACCATCCCCTCACACCATCCCCTCACATGGCTTTAATCGCTCTCCTCCGAAGATGAGTCGTCCTTCAGCGCCGCATCATCGAAGGTATCAATCTCACCGGGTCTGATCTTACTAAAGGCATCCTCATCATAAATATCATCCTCAACATCGTCCTCTTCCGGAGCGTCTGGTACAGAACGTTTGACACTTGTATGCTCGGTGTTTTTGCTAGTCCGAGTAGCCTCAGGCTTGATGAAGAAGGTATGATCGCTCGTTAAGGGCTTTCCTTGACAAACTTGGCCCATTGGAGAGGACGCGAAGTCTTGCCCCTTTCTGCGTATCGCCAACCACTCGTGGAGGAATGTCAATGGCTTCCGAGCAAAGACTTCTGGTTTTGGTTCTTGCGATCTGGCGACAACCTCTTCCTCAACAACACCATCAAGCGCTGGTGGACCCAATTCCAGGTCATCATCTACCTCCTCTAGACTTGCGGCAGACTCCTTAACACCTAGAAATTGGCACAAGAAAGCATACTCGCTATAGTCAAAATAGAGGCGTCCGGCAAATAGACCTAGTTCGACCTTGAGCCAGAGAGGTGCTTCCCAGGTGGAGGGGAGATTCGGAATTGAATAGAACTTCAGGTCGTTGAAATGTAGAAGCATCTTGCGGGTGACGGGCGCGGCATATGTGAGAAGATAGGTTGGAGGTTCTTGGGCGTGAAGGAGAATGGGAATGATATGCTCGGCCTCTTCTGGAATGATGACTAGGACGAGATTCAAGTTAGCTTTGTATCTTCAGATGAGTTCAAAGGTATCCGTCATTTATAAGCTGTGAGTGATTTCGAATTAGAAGATGCACAGTCAAAAATTCTTACCTATTGCTATTTCTGAAATTGTACTCCACAAGATCCAGTTGGGTTGGCGTTGGAAATTATCAAACGACCGATCGGTTGGAAACCTGACGGTCTTTGTGAACTCCATTGATACGTAAAGCTCTGCAAAGATGAGACGTTAGCTGTCAGACTTAGAGTACTTGGAGTTTATAATATGCTATAATTATTGAAACAATTCTGTGAAAAAACTTACTATACGCTGTTCCGTCGCTGCTGACTCGATGCTTACGTCCGACCGTAGTTCGCCGGAGAAGCTTAAACGCATCATCATAAGCTGCCGAATCCGCAGCCATTCTGCCAGTCTTTACAAAGCTGAGAAGATCGCGATGAAGGCCAGGGAATGAAAAGGGCTGGAAGTGAACTGGTTTCTGGACTTGACGGACATTTTCAACCTCGAAAGCTACCTCTCTCTCTTGTTCGACCTCTTGTAGGGCGGATCCATGAACAGCGTGTCCGGTATCCTGGAAGCTCTTTCTCTGGAACTTGAGCTCATTATCAAAGGCAGCTAAAACTCCAGTCAATGTACTTGTACTAGGAACCGATTGTTTCGCCTTCTGATTCACGCCATACAGCTGTTCCAGCGTCTGCTGTTCATATTGCCTCAAAGTTGCTAGATAGCTCTCGCGTTGCTCCTCATCAACGAGAAATTCTGCGTCCTTCAATGCAGCCTACGATCAGGGTAAGGAAGTTAGCAATCTTCTTTAGAGGTAAGCCGAAACTACACCAGGAAAGAAATCAAAAGGTCTCGGATTTTGAGACATCATACAGCTCAACAGAAATGTAATGATGTCTCCCGAATATACCAGAAAGCCATTATTTGCTTGGGAAAGATGACTCACTTGGGCGCGGCGGCAGAAGTCGTTACCCTGCGAGATATAAAGCGGCTGCAGTTGTTCTATTTGAACACATGTTTGCTCTAGAAGCCAATGGACGACATCGTATGAGGTAATTGGGTCCCCTGACTTCTTTTGACGGACGTCTAAGATACTCTGGTGAACCTCTGGTGGCGCAAACCAGACAACGGACTGGGTTGTACCAAGCTGTCGTAATCTCATTGCAGCTATTTCACAAGTCAGTTTCTTCGATGTTTTACTAATTAATGCATAGAGAACACCAACCTTGAACGGTATGATCCTTGCTTTGGTCTAAGCCAAGTGTTAGAGCCCCAGCTGCGCTCGCTGGCATTTTCAAGTCTGTGCCTCTAGTGTGGGCTTGATCGAGATACACCAATGCCTCGCCAAG
Source organism: Lachnellula subtilissima (assembly GCA_007821545.1). Taxonomy (NCBI): domain Eukaryota; kingdom Fungi; phylum Ascomycota; class Leotiomycetes; order Helotiales; family Lachnaceae; genus Lachnellula; species Lachnellula subtilissima. The sequence continues at coordinate 28,841 of QGMJ01000169.1, forward strand.
ATCGTTTGCATAAGACGATGCAAGAAGTGGAATTTGACGTCCATGGCGGTATAGAACCATTGGCGTGTTGTCTCTGAAATATACGGCCTGTAAGAGTATAAAATTAGCTATATTTCTTCGATAGTTTCTTGACAAATCAAAGGAAAATAACTCGGTATTCGTGAGTCATTTATGGAATAAGAGCTTAGAATGTGTTTGCAACTCTCAAAACATGTCTAATAAGCAGAGAGGGTTCAATCTAGTAATGACTTACCGCAGGAGCTTGAGTGAAGATGTCGAGCCATGTTTTCGCAAGATTCAAGTTGTCCATTTCCAGAATCTGAGCCCCCGCATCGATGAATACTCGAATATGCATATTGCTGATTCTTTGAAGCAAACCTCGCTCAGATAGACGCTTTCCTTGATGATCCGCCGCTAGAGCATACTGCCGATTTCGTCGTTGCAAAAGATATGTCAATACTTCAGCATTCGTATGTGCAAGCCCACCGAGATCTTGTTGCTTGATTGTCAAGGGCAGCATTCTCTTAGAGTCATTGGTCCCGCTGAATCCGGTCGTCAGTGGAAGCTGTAATGAATTACTTCCACGAGACTTTTCAACCGCAGTTGCAAGACTTTGGTCGGGGAAAAGCGGAATATCCCATCCCGAAGCTTGCAACTTCAGTTGGAATTGTTTTGCATGTTGAGGAAAGACAAAATTATTCAAGAAGTAGTCGACAACGATGACTCCGTAGCGAATATGCGTCCAAATCTCTAAAATCTGCGCCTCATCATCAATATTGATTGAGCCCCAGTCCCGCAAAGAGTCAGGAAGGCTGGAACTCAGGGAGAGGCTATCATAAACTTGAGAAGGATCATCACTCTTTAATACATGCTCCAAGGTCTGTCGAAGCTGAGCGATATTGAGCCCGCCATGGTAAAATGATAGGCACGTGAGCAATATTGCAACGTCAGGGTGACCCCATTCGGCCTGATCGCTGGGGGTTCCTTTGGCATGGTAAGGCACCGCCATTGGGTCTCTTCCTGGATGCAATCCATATTGCACGTTCCAACGTTTTTTCAAGGTCATCAGAAGGATCCGATGAACCAAAAGGCCTCGCAACAGATGAACCACTTGCTTCACGGCTGGTTTTTCAGGTAGCAATCGATTGATATGTTGGCGTACACCCAGTCCAACATTTGGCAACGAGATGAAGTCTCTGATGGCAAGGCGATCCGACCTTGACAGGTCTTCAGGTAAGATCGATGTCCGGCCTCGGTAAATTTCATCCACGAGTCTGGATATCAGGGCGTCCTCCACATCTTTACGAAGGAAGTACACCACCGGAAATCGACCCTGTGTGCTTTGGACTACCTCGATACTCTGAGGAAACTTCTTTCGTAAGTTGAAAAGATTGGACTCAACAATCTTCAACAGAGCCTCGATTGTTTCCCAGCGATGCGGGTGCCCATCAACTGTCTTTTGTGAGCCCGAGGGATAGATAAGCTGCGTCCGAATCGCGAGGATGTAATCTGCTTCGTCTAGTATGTCTCGAGAAACACGATTGAGATAACTCTGGACATTGACCATTCTCTTTGCTTCGGGAATGAGACTATCCGAGAGCCTCTGCAGACCAGAGAGTTTAAAAGACAGCAGATGCTCAGGAAGAGCAAGCATAACCCCGCACGATGCTTGAATGTCCCTATGAATCTGCTCAAATAAATGAATCGTTCGTCCATCCGTCGAAGTCTTCCGTGAGAATGGAATGTGCCTGAGCTCTCGGCCAAGCAAGCCTCCCAGGCGGGCGTGTAGGAGCTGTGCTGTCTGCAAAAGCAAGGCTTTTGGAACCACCACTCTGAGTAGATTTTCACCATCTCCCAAGACAGCAGCAGCCATAGGCATAATGCAAGATGTTTTGCCTAAGGCACCGAGTTAGTATATCACGTTTGACTCTAAAGAACTTACTGACCTTGACCCATGTTCATCTGTAATACAGAATTTGCTTCAGACGCTGGTGATATTGTAGCCAGAGCTACATCGACCTGTGAGATCGAAAGTCAGCATTGCCTGGTTGAATATTCGGGCGGAATCGGGGGTCCTTGACAACGCCTCTGAATTTCTCAAGACATATAGAAGGATATAAAACTCCCAAATAGGGACTACAATAGAAAGACGCTTGTAAAAGTTGCTTACCTGGCCAGGTCTAATAAGAATATTAGAATCTAGCTCAAGAAGTAACCAGTCTAAACGATCGATTGGAGCCCAGTTACTATGCGGTCGACAATTTTGCTCCTCAATCAGTCGCTGCTCATTCTTGTTTAGTGAAGCTTCTTCCATCCTGATAAGCCGTTGGAGGTTTGTGAGGGACAATGCATATAAAACAATATACTCTTTCATGTTTGTCCCAAAAGATACCTGCAAAGTAGATCGCAAGGTTTCCAAGACCGATACAGGAGTTATGACAGGCCACAAACCTCCCGTACGAAGCCAGTGGGCGCACGTATCATCCTCTTCGAATGAATTGGAAAGAGAAGTAAAACGTTGGGAGACAATCTTTTGGGCGGCAGATATTTGGTCAGCGAGAGTCATGGCACTGGGTATACTCTGCTTTCCTGATTCGCGTTTGACATTGCCTAGAGCTTTGAGACTTTGTGTTAAGTCCTTGCCATACTGTTGACGAACATTCGACTCTGACTTAACGACATGTTCGATGATAGCTTGTAGTTCTTGACTCTCAGGTGTATTGTGTTCATCACTCGACTCTTTGAGGTGCGGATTCCCGGCTCGCGAACTCAGGGTGCTTCTATTCATGGTCTTGCGATAGTCTTTCGGTAAAGAACCCTCTTTCTTCAGAGCCTTTGGCTTGCCTATACGGGTGATTGGGGGTAAAGCTGGGCCCATCTTGCTGAGTAGCTGAGACAATGCTGGGAACTCTCCGCCCCGATAGCGGATAGAATAAATTGCCTGTTCCTGGACCTCGGCATGAGGCATTCTTCCTTTATCATCGGTGTATTGCCTATCCAATACTTCCTGAACTTGGGAAACGTGAAGGGAAAGTTCAAAGTTCTGGAAGAGACACAACCACGCGGGACGAATGACATCTAATGCCCGAGCAACGTCGATTGAGACCGAGGCCGTGAAGCCTTCGATCGATGGCTCAGGGCAAGGCCATTGTTTCAAGAGAAAGTCCCCTAGTTGTCCCATGTCTACTTCTTGCTGCTGCTTATGTACACGTTCCAGTGCCCTGTACTTTTTTTGTAGTTTGGCGGAGAGGTTCAACCCTAGATTGTATAGTTCATCGCCCTTGTAGGGTACAAGGTATCGCTCCATCATTGGCTGGATATAATCCATTCGTGGAACTTGGTTGTGTCTGAAGTTTTCATATAATGGCCATGTTGGTGGTGTCAAGCCCTTCAAATCTTCTATGATTGCGAAAGCTAGCAGGATGCGTATGGTATCCATATCGGCGTCTTGGCGGAATGAAATGACAGAGAACAAGAACATGAGTCGATACACATCATCCGAGCTCGAATTTCGGCAAAGATTGACAAAGGATCCCCATTCAGGAGCAAAGTCCAGACCAAGAAGATTGCTGAGCAGAATCTTTTCCGCCTCCCCGTTGTAGCCGCCAATTTTAGGCCAAGATTGAAGAATACCAGCTAGATCTTTTGTGGTTGTCATTTTCGATGACCAATTGAGAATCAGATTTGCGGATTCAACCACATTTGATCTTCTCTGGCTAGTACGCCAGACATCTCGTGCGGCGTACGACACATATTGAGATACCTGGGAAAGATTTGAGTCGAAATTCGAGCGCTGGTAAGTCTCTCGTCGAAGATGACTCCTCGTGGTCAGATGGTCGTCTCCACCCGGCTCAAGAGCGCAAGCCTCCAACTTCTCCGAAGCGAACGTTGATAATTGATTGAATTTTGAGAATATAGACTCGACGGCAGCTCTGAATCCATCATGTTGAACATTTGACGTCAGTGCGGGGTTCCTATCCAATCGAATTAGTATAGACTTTATATAAAACTTCTAAGGAGTAGAGAGTCAAGCTCGTAGACACTCCAAAACCTCGCATTATATGGTCAACGCTCGACTTACCAGAAGGTCTTCTGCATAGCCTTATGACCGAGGGGATAGTATTCTCTGCGAGGAGTGAGAGAAGCTAGTTGGCTCAGCACTTGGACATGCCATTTATCGAGGGGTGTCCAAGGCTGAAACGAACCCCCAGCCAGACAATGCAAGGCTTCCTCTGTCCCCGTACGACCAGTGAGAGAGTCAGGAATAATGAACGATGTATATGCGTGGCAAAGTGCTTTAAAGTACAGAAGTCGTGGCTGTGAGGGACGAAGAGTTAGCTTCAGGTATGCCAGGCTGGAGGAGAAATGGTATTTCAAGGGATTGGGAATAGCCTTACCTCAGCAGGGCAATCAAGACGACCCAGGGGTTTGTTGATTGTGTATCTGGCATAATACCCGTCGCTGCTTTCTACCCGGGTCGCAATGTGTATTCCGTGGCGCTTATACTGTATCAATGTACCGATAGGCACAATTAGACTGCGCTGTCGCCGCCTGATAGCGTAGTTGTAGCCCGGAATCTTCTCTCTCAAAACTATCTTTGATTGCAGGCCATACCTACGGGGAAATTATAGGATTAGCCTTCTGTCTCTTGGTGTGTTCTCGACGGCATTATAATGATCCAGAATCTGTGAAATATTATTGGAGACGACAACGTACCAAGTACCAGCATCTTGATCAAGATCGATCTCTGCCCTCAATTGCGACGATTCTAGGCAATTTCTCTCGTTCACGAAAAATGCAAGCTCCAAGCGACGAAGTTCGACAACTAAAGCGTTAGAATACGGCGGCTGGACGACTGTCAAGAACCGACTAGCTTCGAAGAATTCAAATGTTCTTGAAAACAGCCTAAACAAAGGACTATGAGGATCGATCAATGCGGATTCGCGGCGATACTACGAAGAACAAGAAGTTAGCCCTGAAAAATCAAGCAGGCCTAATGTCTCAACAGCTGTGAGAAATTATAAGGGTGTCTTGAAGAGTATGGCAAGTAAAAAATATTAGGACTCTCTTACCGCTCGACGGTTAGGGTAGTCTAAAGTCCAATTGCTTTTCTTCTTTGTCATCCAGATCTGAGGTCTTTGCCTGATTTCAATACTCCCTGTACGAACATCGAGCCAGTGTACACAATTATCTACCAATGAGGCGGGAAGATCAAAGTTTTGAGGGCCGGAGAAGATGTGACGAGGAAGAAGCTCGAGAATTCTGTTGCCTTGTACGGCTCTCACAACCAGATAATCATTTCGAAACCCAAGATGGATCTGATGACCATATTGCACGGCGGTAAGAGTATAGTTCATGCCAGGGAGATTCGAAGGATATGAAGGTAGGTTTTGATTACCAAAAAAGTTCCGTCAAGATGATGTGTGTAGTATATCTGGCTGGGAGCTTCCCAATTGGTTTTCCGTCAACGAGTATGTGGCCGTTGAGTACATGAAAATGTATGGTTTGCGGAAGGGTGTGAAGCGTGGCTTCCATGGTTACCCCGACCCACCATTCATGGATACCTTCCAGAAATAGAAATGGAGATAGTTTCTTAGATGCCAAATCCTCGACGTCCGGCCAGACAGTCTTGATGGCATACATAAAACTCTGCGGGTTGTCTAAAAGAGACTTTCGAAGAAGGTACCGCATCCCGTAAATCATCTTGACATCTCGGACCAATGAAAATCTGAGAAGGATTGGCAATGATGTCGCATCTGAAGCGATGTTATCTTGCATCGTAATAGAACTTTCAATGTAACACTGAAGAGCTTCAGGGTCTAGACTATGGTTAAAATCAAGACATGGATCGAACGTTCTACGGCAGAGCAACGCCGCCCATAACGCATATGTGGACAGATTGAGAGATGTTTGTAAACTTGTGGCAGCTCGAACTTCGGAACGAAGCTCAGTAATCCACTTGAAAGTAACATTTCGGACCTTCTCTAAGAGCTGCTTTGATGCATTCTTTGAACCGGTGCCGAGCGAATTCAATCGAATGGTTAGAGTGATAATTGACTCCATGCAATTTGTCTCTCTCCAATTGGTCGATATCCCATCTAAACGTAGGCTGAGCTGCTGTAGCAGGTTTGCACAGAAGATCTCGTCGTTGAAGAATGTATGCACCGAACCTAGATGATTGTCATCAGGTGCAGGCCCAATCTGCAATGCCAGATGGCAAAGTAGTAATGCTGTTGCTTCCGTACTAAAATTCAGATTGGACGCTCCAAGCTCCATCAAAATTTGAGGCCAACGACGAGTTTTCCCAGAGAAAAGAGTTTGGTAAGCCATGAACTCATGGACATTGACTCCTGGCGGGCATCTACTCTGGCTTGCGATAGTCGCATAACTTGATGGTCCGTCCGAGTCCGAATGGAAATCGGACGACAACAGGAGCCTTGAGAAAGGTGAGCTTGTTGGAATAATCAACTGGCAATGGTGAGCAAACGTCGGTCTTAGAGTTTGGCGGCCAGGCCTGCAAGTTCGCTAGTCAGTATTGTTTGATTAAGATTTCATAGGATTTGGAAATTCGGGAGTAGCTTTTAATGTCTTCAAGTTTCTGGGACATTTTAAAAGAGGATCAACCTCCCGAATATTGCCGTACAATTAAATAAACAGCGTGAGGAAGTAACATACCATACTCGGTTTCGCTGATCATAATACTCAAATCGTAATCCGTTTGGAACACAAACATCTTCGAGGCTCACGGGAAACCCAATGGTTCTGTAATGTGTGACAACGAATGACTTCTTGGTAGACGCTAGCGTGAAGCTGGATAGGCTGTCTTGTAAGAAGTCCCTAAGACCAGGATATTTGGCGAGTAGAAGTTTAGGAAGAAATTGTTCCATTGGAGATGGAGCACTTAGCGAACTGATAATTCTCCACGTTGCTTCCCGATATGCTGCAAAAGCTTCTGGACAATTTAGCTCGAAAACAGTAACTTTCGCCTCCACTTCATCAGATGGTAAGGGATGCTCGTGGACACTGATGCTGAGACGAAGAGCAGTTTGGTCAAGCAAACATTTTTGACAATTCCGAACGCAAGTTTCCTCAGGCTCCCCGTAATAGTTTTCTTCTTTCACATGCGTACTTTCGGCAGCGGCACGGACGAGTCGTTCGTAATCAGTAGATTTGGACTGCCATTCTTGCTGCTTTTCTTGACGCTCCTCTTCTGCTTGATCTTCAATCTGGCGAAAAATGTCTTTCAACTCCCATGAGTCTTTAGACTCTTCAAAGTATCGTTCTCCGAAACAGCCTCGGATTGGGCTACTAAAGATGGTCAATCTTCTCGAGCAAGACGCGTGCCTGTCTTTAAGATACGATCGAATATCTTGGAGACGGCGCATAACTTTAGGACTAGATATATGCAAAACATCTAAGATTTCTGGGGGGAATACTGGATTAAAGTCCCGTAAGAGGACGAAAAGCTGGATAGCACATCTCTCCATTGAGACCCAGAGCTCCATGATCGTCAATAGCATTATGCTGTTCTGTTCGGGATTACCGACGTACGCATTGCCGACAGCGTTTAAGTACTCCTCGATGTATTCAGCCAGTGAGATGCATCGATTCTGACAGTCAGCTTCTGTCGTTGGGGTGGGTTTTGCTAAGAATGAGGTATTAGTCTTGCTTATTCTTCAAACGAAAGCTAAACACGAAAATGACCCAGGAGCCGTGAGACATTCTTGACCTCGTTTGACTTACAGGATGCTTGCTCAATATTGATCTCCATGTCCGAGAGCGAGGAGTAGCGATTAACGAAGGCTTCACGTTCTCTGTTGATCGCGGATAAAAACTCGGGGATTGGTTGCGTACGAGCCGTGGTAGGTTGAAGTCTTTGATGATCATACACCCAAGCTAATAGAGTCCCATCAATGTGATTTGCCGAGTTGGGAAGAGTCAGCCGGAGGTGTCGTGGGTCAGAGCGGCGTGGAAAGGTTAATATCGGTCGCTGGTTGTCTTTTTTGAAGCCTGACCATGTAGTCTCTGTTTGGCTAACTGCAGTAGTGGTGACCTTTTCGAAGAATGGCTGGAGTGCTGAGAACATGGACTCGTAGACTGCTTGAATCTTGGTATGGGCTCTCTGCTTATCAACTTCGAGTTTGGCAATGCGACGGCAAAGTTTGCTGTTCAGAAATGACAGCAGTTCTATATCGAGATGTTTTCTCGAACCCTCTTCTAACAAGTCTGCAAGTACTTGACACATCAGAAACTTGTACTGTATTCGGCCAGCTTCACCACCAATGAGCGTTGAGAGGTGTCGCTGTATCGCAACGCGCACCACCAGCCAAAATGGACACCTCCTCCAAGGCTTCTGGGCTCCCTCAGACCAGCAGACATCATCTCGGACACGTTTGCGTAGAAGTGAAGGAAACGAACGCGAGCCATTGGCTTCAAGTAGGGTCATCAGCATCGAAGTGATCAGTTCTGGATTCACAGTATCTCGACTCTCGAAAACGGAAACTCCAGCTTTGTTTGCCCGGGCAGCAAAGCGCTTTATGGATTCCGTGCTGGCTTGCGAGAGAAAAGCAGCAAGCTCATTCTGGAAGGTAGGGTTGGAAAAAGTTGAAAGGGGTAGGGTGACTGCACAGCCTGGGAAGTCCCATTCTAGTGGCCCCTTGGCAGCAAGGACTTTATCTGAGAGGGGGGAGGTTTCGAAGGCCTCAAATATGACGTTGTCGCGTTTGATAAAACTGACGATGATGTTAGGACCACATTGATGAGAGGTGGGTGGGGGAGAGGGGTGATGGAAGACGTACTCTCGTCGAATCAGAATTGCCGCATTCTGCTCAGGAACATGTAGGATAAGGGCCTCATCACTCCCGTTTTCTAGCTCTCGGAACGCAGCAAGGAGAGCGGTCTTGTTAATTGACCCACCCGAGTTGATGATCCTAGAAGTTTGGATAGATCGATGGATACAGTCCCATGTGGTACCAAGGTGCAGTGCTTTCAAAATATTGGTAGCTGCGAGAAGATGATCGAGTAGGGCGTCTTGGATCTTGCTCAACGTTGACATACGCTCTTGTTGCTGGGGTAGCTGAGGTGGCAGGGCGATATGATGTACGAGTGACTCTAGCATCGTCGCCGTCGACTGGGCAGGTCTGGAAGCCATCAGGAAAATGTTTCAACTTTACTGGAACATTAAAGATTGTCAAAAAGTTGGATAGAAAAACCCATGGCGATGAAGTGAATTCTAACCTGACCAACCTCGCGCTATCGCCCCATCGGGAAGCGGTATCTTGAGTCAAATGGGACTAGAAATGCCTTTTGGCAGCAGTATAATCGACATGATACATCGTGCTATCTCAAAAAATCGAGGGAAAATTGCAATGTTAATTAATCATGAAACGCTGCAGCCGGCAACCGGCATAGACAAACAGAGAAAGATACATCAGCCTGTCGAAATCGAAGCCTAGACTACTAGTACTACCAAATCGACCTCGCAAGTATTAGGGCTCGAAGATCTTGTGGAAGGAAAGGTGATCTGCGTGAAGCGTGTACTGTAGGAGGTGAAGTTGAGTTGGGGTTGGAGTGAGGTTGAACTCGTCTGCACGGACCTTTCGACTTCACATAATAAGGCCTGAGTCTTGACTAAGAAATCAAGTGCTCGAATATATAAGTTACTATGATAAAGTAATATCGTCCCTCCTGAAATTAAGTCAAAAAGGAATCAAGCAAGTCCTTAGCTTGCGCCAGCTTTAATTTACGGTCTTCGGAAGGAAGCTCGACGAATCAGGATTCAATAAGCACCTCGATCTGCGAACTCCGGAGTTTGCGGAGTCTTGATCGATAAAGACCCTGATATTTTCGTTTGTTGTAATATACTCGTATGTGCTTGTGCAAAATGATGGTGAGAAGCTGGAGTGATTATAAAGGGCTACTTACTTTATTATAGGACTATTTTTCGCTACTAGGGGGTGGGTGAAACTGAACTAGTCACCGGAGATGTAGTTTAAGCTTTCCTATTGGATACGATTTTTGGTTTCTTTAGTATGTGGACGCTTCGATGGTTGAGATTGTATGTAAGAGGTAAGAGGTACTGTAAGGAGCAAGGAGTTGGTCTACAGAGAACATTCCTCGAGAGCCATTATTATCAGATCTCCACATCGCACGCAGTACTATGGATTAAGAGGAGATAAAAATCATTGACGACAGATCAGAGCTGGGTATTCGTTATATAAACATGAAGAATTTAGACCTATTCCCGAAACCTCCCTATGCAAAATGAACCCCTTGGTAAAACGACAATACAGTAAGTATCCCTTTGATTACATTACAAAACCCAATTCCCATCTATATCCGTATTCAGTAGACTATCGAAGAACAAGTTATCTGCCTCCTGCAAATTCCAATCCTGCATCAATTGATCAGAGACCCGCGAAGGGTACTGACTGCTCGTAAACGAAACCATTGGCATGTTGACAGGGTCGTGACTTGGTAAAGACATGTCTGGCCAAGTATTAGAATTCTCGGTTCCTTTTAGCTGTATATTACTGTCGAGCGTGATGATAGTCTGCCGCTTTTCGGCGTACGGCGTCGTGGGGTTTGGAGGAGTCGGAGGCAGCTTGGTCGCGGGCGGTCGCACTATGCTAATGGTACCGAAATACGGAATCGCAAGACGGAGATTCCCAGCCGCTCGTCCAGAAGGCGAATCGACTGCGAGGAGTGACCGGATAACGTCGGAGCTTTGTGAAGCTATCACGTTCTTGCCACCGTCTGATAACATTTCCAAGGATTTGAGTACCGTGTGTATCAACTTTCGATCGTTATCTTTCCGTTGTCGCGTTTCGGTCGTCTCGTCCCCTTGAGAAGGTTCAATCAATCCCAGGAATAATGTAACGGTAGCTGTGAGTGCTCCAAAATCAATGACCTTGCAGCAGAATCGGCTATTCGCCGTACTTCGCATTGCGAGATATCGATATATCATTTCCCTGGACGACTTGAGACAGCTGAATTTGCTGTATTCGTAACGACGTTCTGTAGCAGCACGTAACATATAGGGTAAGTGAACCAATGACTCCAGCTGGAAATACCACACCTGAGTCATTAAGCTATCAAATTGCTCTGCGGCTTTCGGGGTTCCTTCCTCGGCGAAGAATGTAGGGATTGCCCACCAAGACTCTGGCATATTCTTCGCGAGGTTGTCGAGCTTTTCATCAATCTGCTGCGTCGTGGCATATGCGTTGGAAGTTTCACACTGATTTCTATCGATGACCAAGGCTGTCAATTGACTGAGCTTTCTCGAGAATAGTAAGGGTTTATCGATAGCCGGATTTTGAAATGTCTCGTCTGGGGCAAAATCGTTATCAGGAGACCCAACAGGCAAACCTAATAGAAGAGCCTATCATGTTAGCTAGGTTTTTCTGTGTGATGGATTAACTCACTAGATATCTGTCAGCTTGGAAAATCTGAAACCACATATCTTGCCCATTTGGAATCTCCGTCGACCGTCTATGAATGCCCATTAATTGACCTATATTCAGAGCTCTTCGGAATGTCAACCAAGCTCGCCGCGGGTTTCCTGCGTTGATGTGATAGACGCCTTGGAGGCTCAAGCATTCTAATCCCTCCATAGTGCTGATCAGCTCATCATCAGATGTTATAAGACCAGAGACAGTTGCTAGATATCTTTCCATACGAGCTTCAACCGTTGGCAGAAGATGCAGTTGTTTGGTATCGAAGTCAGGATTCAGTTGTTGTAGGCACACTGCAAGGTACAGTATAGTCCTCGCAATAATTGTAGGATGCTTCTTTGAGATCTCCGCTAGGTCAAAGATAGGAGGCACTACCGAAGGCTCTCTGTCGCCAAACATACTGGTTGTATGCGTTGACATGGCGTGAATCAGAAGCCAGCAACTGCTGTTTTGAGATATTAGTTGGGCATCTCTTTGGGATGGAAGTATATCTATTAGAGTTTGCCGAATTCGATCAATTTTGGGTGGCCGGCAGGAAGGGGTTTTGGTTCCGCTACTCGACTGGGCTGGGGTAGGCATTGATGAAGGACCATTCTCTCGACGACCAAGCTACTACTGTTAGTGAGCCCTACGAAACATCGACTAAAATACCCACAACATTATTGTCAAAAAAGTGTCATGAAAGGCGTCTCCTGAGGGACCCCAGATGAAGCTGATGTGTAGGGCGTGATGAGATCCTCAGTCCCCATAGACTCTGGGGTGAGGATATCTTGTTGGACCTTGTCCTCTTCTTCGTACTGTGTGACCTTTGCAACCAAAGTTTCCAACAAGCGTTCTACACGACCAAGTCTCTCGCCCATTTGGGTATTGCTTGATGGTTCGCGCTCTTCTGGATATTCTTGGCTAAGACACGTCGTTCCCCGCGTGAGGCAACCCGAACAGACTGGCACATCTTCCGAACTCAATTGACACTTGATCTTTCTTCGTTTGCCTTTTCATCCATTTAGAAAATGATTCGAAAGTCGGATTGAATTAGCTTACACTCCCAGCAACTTCGGGTGCCTTTACGGACTCTTTTCCTGGGTGGTTCAGCATCTGGGGAAGAGAAGCTGCTTCCAGACATCTTGATTAATGAGAGATACGAGATAGATGGACGGCGAATATCTCGCTGATTTGTAGGACTATTATCGACGACTTGTTTGATATAGAAACCCAGGGAATTTCGAAAGACAAAGGCCAGATGTCATTTCATGTCAAACGCGAGAATCGAGATAAGAGAGGTAAAATAAATGTGCAACACGCGTTGACCGTCATCATGCGCTGCCTGGCGAGATTTCTTTCCTCCGCCGTCGTTCGGTTGGAGGGGCGACTCGAGTGATTGGCTCGGAGAGTTCTGCTTATGAAATGGGCACTTGTCACGTGAAAAACTATCCGAGAAACGAAATATATCACGTGAATGTCTTGCACGTGTGTGCCATTTTCTCCAACTTTTCTAAGCCCAATAACTTTTATCTTTGTCCTTTGGGAAGGTCATGCGTGCCTCCTCCATTTGCTCATTCCCATTTCCTTTAGGACCCCGGGTAAACCTCATTATCAGAACTTCTCTGCAGCATTTATCTCAACACCAAAGCTCCCAATCCTAGCATGCGGGGGTATATAATCCGTGTCAATGCCATCTTCCTCTAGACCCACCCGCCAAGCATCCAAGTTAGCCATCGTGGTAGAATTCCGCGTGCCTTCTCGGCAGGCATACCACCGCTGCAAAGCAATGGCCTCCCGGCGAAGTGTTCGATCTCGACACCACTTTCCAACTGCATGAAGAGCAGGAATTACTCCAAGATTGAAAGTGAAATCATCATCCGAAATACTTTTCTTCATCTGTATGATGTTTCTGCAAGTGGAAACAAGTTCTTTGAAGTCTTCAAGGTGCTTGTCGAAAGAGCAATTGTCCGTATCCAGCGAGCTGACCAGGTACATCTCGCTAGTCTTGCAACGGACAAAAAGGATGTGTGCTGCAATTGCTGCTGCTTTGTCAGACGACTGAGTGATTTTGTTGTATAAAGCTTTGAAGGCCCGGCGCCACCGTCTGTGTTCTCGTGCCAATTTGTCCCTTTCATCTTCAAAAATGTTCAACCTGTCGGAAGGTGTAGAGATACCGATCTGTGGACCAATTGCACTCCCGTCTTGCTTAGAGGTAACTTCCCTTCCTTCGTAGAGTTCCGACGTTGTACTCTGTTCTTGTTGGAGATTGGATATCTTCCACATGAAAAAGATTGCTCGTGAGTCAATCAAACGCCAATAGTGACGAACATCGTCTATATTCGAGAATTTCAAGGGCATTTGTTGGATTTCCTCCTCGCCTTCATTTATCGATAGTCGGTGGCTTTCTGCCGGGCTTGAATCGTTTATCCCTAGCATCTGAGTGTTGAAAAAAGTACCTGCCTGGACCATCGCGATCTCCGGAAGCATGGTACGAAGAGTCTGAGGATCGCAGTCCCCACCACTGTCTTTTAAGCATTCTTGAAAAAGCTTCAGTCCCTATCATACATGTAGTGTCAGCATGTTTATTCGACGGTTTCATCGAATACTTTGAGGACAGGATCATAGAATCTTTTAGAATAGGCAAATCTTCCCAACAAGTTGGACCAGACAACCATAAGAAATTTGGCAGCATCTGGTCCTAGATCAACTTACACTGCGAGTGTGGCTGATTGTGGTAATGAGATTACCAGCTAGACATTCTAAACACCCGGGCCCTGAGTCAGTACTGTAAAATCTGGGACTTGAGGCTATGGATGGGGAGGCGTCTACTCTGAAACCACAACTCGAGTATGCAGTCTTAAGATACCCGAAGCAGGAAGTGTTCAAAGTAAAGACTTACCGAATAAGCATACCATCAAACAAGCCACCAAAGCGGCTCTGGAATCCGGTCGATTGCCCAGGGTTTCCCTCATTACCTGCAGAGACTTTTCATGGTGTTGCAAAGCGAGTTGTCTGTGTCGAAGCGCATTAACTCTCGAGGCTTCATCTTTGGCTTCTCGGTTTAGCTTCCTCGATACACTGAGAGCGCCGATTGCAACAACAGCTGTAAGCACATAAGGCTGTTTCCGACAGCCGTCAATCACGAGTCGATTCCAGGTGGACTTGTCCAAAGCCCCAGACAGATCAAGAGCTATCTCGTTTTGGAAGTGCTGAAAATGCGTAAATTCGAATTCACTATGGCACTCAATTCCCGAGAAAGGTACAACTGATAGATTGTCAGGAATCTGGAGCGGTAGTAAAATCCGTGGGCGCAGCAGGCTCTGTCGGAAATTCGAGTACCCATCGCATTCAAGTCCAACTTTGATGCACCGATTGCACTTTGGCTTGGCCTCGTCACATTTGACTCTCCTCTTTTTCTATCGAGGAATTAGTTACTATTTCTCTAGCAAAAGCAAGAGCCGATTAGGTAAACCACTCCTCGGGGTTCTCAACACAGCAAACCCGAGGAACAAAGAAAATGGTTGATATTACGCAGGTCAAACAACCGGATTTTGTTTTGGCATTCTGTCTTCTCCTAATAGTCTCCTTGGGTGATTCCGAGGTCATCGTTCCACCGATGAGGGAGATCCGCTAGCTTTGTCCCTTCAAAAGATGATACTAAATAGACAAAAGCACATTCGCAAACTGTATTCGCATCGAAAGTCGAGTAGATGATTGAAATGAACCACTGAAAGACCAACTTGTGTTTTGTTATCCGCTTTGATCTATATTGAAGACTAGAATTTTGATAATTAGTTTGGTAAAAGGTCTGATGGAGTCCATCTCGTCGGAGGGATTCTTACGTACTATTTTAAGATTTTGTGCCACAGTCAGGAGGGGGCTCATTCAAGCCTCAATCCCAAACTCAGCCAGATCGTATTCGTGGAACAGTGAAAACAAAATCCCAAATTCTAAATACCCGTTGGATTGAAGAGGGTGGCGAGTTAGAAAAGTTAATCTTAAAACGATTAAATCATCAAATCCAGGTTTACGAGTAATTCCTTCATGGCGGCAGTCAAGTCAGTACCTACCGTACTCCGTACCTACGCCGTAGATACTAAATCTCTATAAAGGGTGGCTTACAACTTAATCGTTGCACATTAGACATATCAGGGAACTTATTATCTGATGACCAAAGAAGGCCTTCAAATCCGTATTTTTCAGTGCGGTACAGTACTTCACCGCAGGCACGGTGGTACCTAAAGTACCTGGTGTTAGCTCCTGAGGCTTAAGTCCGAAGGAGGGGCCCGCTTTTCAACGATGCCACATCTGACATGTTGTGAACTCGAGCTCATAGCTTATCATTAATGCAAAGAAAGACCTTGATGTTTCTATCGCTCTTTGATTTCCAAAACCAGTGTACTAAGTATGACTGCCCTAGATGAAGCAAAAAGAGAGGCTGCCAAGCGTGCAGTACCTCGGGCCAATGGACAACGCTTGACCCGCAGGCGTGTCCCCCTTTCATGCATCGCGTGTCGAGTTCGAAAGTGAGCATCTCCCCTGTTATGTACACTCTATGGGCATAATTCAGACTGTCATATTGATAGAAACACAGATTGAAATGCAATCGAGAGAAGCCATGCCAGAATTGTATTGTCAGAGGAGAAACGATTGCAGCTTCGTGTACGTACGTGGAGAAAGCGGACAAGAAGAGTTCAAATCTATCAAACCCACGCTCGGATGCTGAGGATATGAGGAAGAGGCTCAATCGCCTCGAGAGCTCCATTCTCTCCATGATGGATACTAATGGGAATCGCTCTGAAACTTCTGCATCCAGTCTTTCCCACGTGTCAAGTGCCGAGAACAACAGTGAAAGCCCAGATCAAACTGGAGGGCAAAAGATATCTGTTGATTCCAGGAGCACACACTGGGATGCTATCTTGAATGAGGTGAGTAATTTGTTTATTCTGAGAGAATTTTGCCTGACGCGGCGCAGCTTGGAGCTATGAAGGATGCTTGGAGTGAAGAGAACGATAAGATTGAGTTCTCAAATGGCCCAGTTCCTACTGGAAAGCCTTTTCGACCAAGTCTCCTTTCCGGACTTTCTCAGCCTCCTGATCGAGCAACTATCATGGAGTCTTTGCCTTCCAGGGAAGCCGCTGACAGACTTGTTTCTCAATTTTTCAAATCTTACACCCCATCGATACCCGCGACATGTAAGACCACTTCTCACTATCGGAATCTCACTGAAATATGTTTAGTTTTGGTTCATGAAGCAACATTTTTGAAGCAGGTGAGATGGCCTCGTTATATTTTAGTGCAAAGCTAACCCTGAGCAGTGTAACAAGCACTGGGAAAATCCAGCTGAAACCAAAATAATGTGGATAGGTCTCTTGTTTGGCGCGATGGGTCTTGCAATGCAGTCATACACCAGAACCGGCGATATTCCTCCCGAATACCAGGGCACCTTACCAGCGATGGTAGATCTATATCGTATTCGGGCAGCCCAGTGCATTGTCCTTGCCGATATAACTAAACCAGTCGAGTTCACAATCGAAACATTGATGTTCTACACAATGCTCGAGTACGCGGTCTCTAGAGATGGAGATATGGGCACATGTCTTTTATCCGGTACGATCATGCGTCTGGCATTGCAGCAAGGTTACCACCGTGATCCATCAGAACACCCGAATCTCACGCCCTTTCAAGGGGAGATGCGAAGGAGAGTTTGGATTAGCCTTAACCAGCATGAATTGCTATTTTCTGTACTTGTTGGTCTACCAAAGCCTGTCAAGTATGCGGAATGCGATACGCAGCCACCTCGCAATATCCATGAGGAGGAGCTTTACGAGGATATGAAGGAATTGCCACCTTCTCGACCTCTGACCGAGCCAACTAAAGTTTGTTTTCAGGTTGTCAAGTCTCGATTGATGCGGGCCTACGGCGAGGTTGTAGAGTTCCTCCATCTTCTTCGGCCGCAGCCTTTTGCAGAGGTCATGAGGCTCGACTTGAACTTAATGAAAACCCGGGAGATGATTCCAGCTCATCTACAACTCGGGGATACACTGGAAGATATGAAGGATGACCAACCAGCAACGACCATGGAGAAATATATCCTCCAACTATTTTACCACAAAGCAATAGTTCTACTCCATCGTAAATTTTGGGATGCTGCGCCAGAAGGTACCCCGCCGGGAAAGTTCTATTACTCACGGAAGACATGCGTTGCTTCAGCGGTTGCTCTTCTAGATCACCAAGCATTGATGCACGAAGGAATCCGTCCAGGCGGACCACTTGTCAAAATGAAATGGTACCATTTCGTCATCACCACCCACGATTTTCTTCTCGCGGCAATGGTCATATGCCTGGATGTCATAAACCTCCGACGACAATTCCCAGACAACAATTTCCCACCTTGTGTCATTACGGAACCACAAAAGCTAAACGCCATCCTGAGATCAAGGAATATATGGGCGGACATTGTGGACGATTGCCGGGATGCAAAGAGGGCTGTCACCTTGTTGGATGCTGTTTTAAGCAAGCTGAAAATCAAAGGCCAGCGAGAGGAGAAGAGAACAGAGCAGATATATCAAGCTCAACCCTTACCAGCGTTGGCCACGAACCCAACGGCGGAAACTTTAAGGTTTGATCCATACTTTACCGATCAATTTGCGTTAGGTGGGATGCCTCTCGCAGGGGGATTTCCTACTACCGAGGACGCCATCATGCAAGACACGTTTCCTGATATCCTGTCTTCCGATCTTTCTGTTCCAAATGATTTTGATTGGGTAAGTCCTTTAATCTCTGATGCATTACACCGTCCACTAAATGATAAACAGGATGCTTGGGATCAGTTCCTGCAGGTACAACAGCAGTCATTTACCGAGGCAGTTCCCTTTGATTTTCAGATGCAAAGCGTATGAATATAGGACCAGATTAAGTCTGTTACACTCGTTCTACGTACCGACTACATCCCAATCCGAGCGCACCATATCCATATAAGCACAGAACACCAGACCACCAGACAAGACCCCAAGTACAAGGCGGCATCAATCCATCAAGCTACGAATCTATCTACCATCTATCCTACAACCTCATCCATCTATCCCGAAATCCTCAAAAATAGGCCCAAATACCCCCCTCCGCGTCTTCACACGGATCTCCGAAAACCCAGTTGAAATCTCCTTCATACCGTCCGTCTCAAACCACTTAAACGCAGTCGCCCATATATTCATCCAGCGGCATAGGCTGGGGCGCCTTCCTCGCTCTCCCCCTATGCTGCGCATTAAACGGCGGCGCGAGCTTAATGACGTTAATATTTGTAGCGGCAAGCTGAGCGTAGGACTTTGTGGCATTGTAGACTTAAGAGCTAGGGACGGGGATGAAAGCTAGGCTTAAGGAGACGGTGATGAGCATCGCGGGCTGGCAGATCTAGAACATGCGACGCCATGACTCTGGAGATGATGAACAGGGCCATGAGGCTGGCGTTTACCTCTGAGATTACAGTAGCGGGGGTTTGAAATCGGTGAGCTTCATCCTGCCGCTCACGACGAAGACGCTGTTGAGAGTGGGGTGGGTGGTGATGATGTGGAGAGGTTGGATTCGAGCTTGGTGAAGTCTGTGACGTCTAGTTAGAAGGTTTTAAGACCAGGAAGCTCGGATTTTAGGGCGTTGGTCGTTTGATGTAAGGACTAGATGCGACAACTTTCTTGCCTGTGGAGTGAGTGGAAGTGGCGAGCGAAGGTTTCTCCTAGGCGGAGGTTGCACCGACGAGGAGGATTGTTTTAATGTTGGCTGTCATTTCGAATTGGATGTTTGGATTGAGAAGATGCTTTGCTTTTCGAAGGTTTGAGTTGAGAAGAAGCTCGATGTTTACTTACTGTTAGTGAAGCTTCTCATTTGCAACGACATCAAACACTACATATAGCTTTCCTTTCCCATCTACCCCAAACACTATTTTCTACAGCAACCTTATCTCCAAAGTCCGATTTAATCAAAGTTCTACCAGTAACAACTTGAGGGTACTTCTCCACCCCAAGTATAGAGCTCTCCATCTCTATAACATTACGCCCACCTTTTTTCAGTTGGGTTTGATCCAAGGAATCAGAATACTCCACTCCGTATTTTGCTTCAAACCCACTCGCCCCAAGACTCGGATAGCTACCTGGCCTTCACCTACCCAATAAAACATAAGATAAACTCGCTCATACCTAAAGCAATAGAAAATAATACCCCACTGCATCAAAGTAAAAGGGGCGGTCACGCACTAGTCACGTGCTACAATATGCTACCAAACCTCATATACAAG
>QGMJ01000170.1:0-48559 GCA_007821545.1 Lachnellula subtilissima
ACCACCTTCTTAACCCCCTCCTTGAAGCCACCCTTTAGCGCCTTGCTGAACTCCTTGATGCCATGCACCTCTTCATCCATCGCGCTCCCTTGCTTCTCAACCTCGACCACTTTGCTAGCTTTAATGAGCGCGGCGAGGAAATCGAGGAGTTCTTGGTCAAAACAGGCGGGAAGGCGAGCATGAACTGACATCTTGACGTTTATTTCGTCTTTTTCGGCTTG
This sequence comes from Lachnellula subtilissima, assembly GCA_007821545.1. NCBI lineage: Eukaryota > Fungi > Ascomycota > Leotiomycetes > Helotiales > Lachnaceae > Lachnellula > Lachnellula subtilissima. The sequence goes on from QGMJ01000170.1 coordinate 222, forward strand.
TGAGAGCGAGTGCTGGGCTTGGATTTCTTGGGGTTTGCCCGTTGCCGAGTCAATGCTATCTTCGAGCTCATGCTTCTTTTCTGTTGTTGGTACAGGTGGTAATAAGTGATCGTGGTGAGGTAACAGGAAGGAAGGGACTTGGAAACGCGCGTCTGCTCCTCCTAATCTTACAACTTGTTTCAAAACGCTTATATGAGGTAGCGCGCGGTACGCCATGACATCTTGGATGGCGAGGTGGCAATTGATGTCGTAGGAGGGATCGACCGGGACTTGCGCTAAGCCTGTGATGTCGGCGAGGGAAATGGCGAAGTTTGCGTCGGAGAGCCAGTGGGACACACGCTGTTTTAGATTGTTGATTTCGCTATCTTGGGAGGCATAGTCTTGAAATATCTCCTGGACGAGCATAGACTCGATCCACAGGCCAGAAGCAGTAGCTGTGATTGATGAGATATGGACTGGATGGAAGTAGCTTAGTGGGTTGAGTAGAAGACGGTATAGCATCGGAAGGCGATGTAGGAACCGGGAGATATATGGTGGAACGAGAGTCTGAAGCGTTGTGACTTTGATGGATTTCTTTGGGGGGTGAGGTACGGATGGGGTTCGGTGGACTTGTGAACAGATCATTGCTCGGACGTTGTTATCGTCAGATCCATCGAAACCGGTCATATGCTCCGAAATAGATGCTTCTCTATTGCGCTCCCTGACATGTATCCTCGCCTCAGAAATGGCACTCGTCTGTTGCAAGAAATCTATGGTATCCTGGTATCGCCCGCTGGCTTGCTCATCATCCGGAGATACCTTTTCGACAGAGTCAAAGCTTCCTGAAATCGATGAATTCTTCGGCTTATGTCCACCTGTCATTTCAGCCGTCATCTTCACTGCATGGCCTTCCTGAGATCCAGCTTTCGACACTGTAGGTTTGCCATTTCCACTCACATCCACAAGCGTAAGCTCGGAATCGATACTTCCCAACCTCCTCTTATCCGCCTCCATACTCGCAGCCCTGAGTAGCGGCGTTTCCTCAATGAAAATCGCCTCACCCTCCACATCCTTACTCTTGCCTTCCAGCGCGCCAAAAGTCATCTCAAACTCCCCACCCTTCAAATTGGCAAAACAATCGCCAATCTCAATGCCCCGAAACAGCTTGACAACCACTTCATCGGTCTGAATAGCCAGCTCCATGTCATCGCTCAGCTTGATACCCACTTCCACGCCGTGAACGACGAAGCTTAGCGTAGAGAGAGAGAATGTGATGCCGCGAAGAACCATGAGACCGTCAACCTCTGTGTCGATCTCCAGGGCGGGGATGTTGAAGAAGGCGATTTTGTCGTCGAGGAAATGCAGTTCTTTCAACAAGGCACGCAAGTTTCGACGTACGAAATCACTGACGGTGCTAAACTGGAATAAAGACACCAGGAAGATGGCTGGGTAGCAGAGGGAGGTAAAGACCCAGTAGAGGAGCCATGATGTTGAGGAGATGGAGTAGAGGAGGTTGAACGTCGAGAACAGCGGCCATAGCTGGAAAGCTGGGAGGACACGGTAGCCATTTGCATCACCGATGAGAATGAAGTATTGGAGGAGTGGCGCTCCAGATACAAACCAGCGGCGAGGCCATTCCCATAATGCGCAGAGGAGGATGGTTGTTGTTGCGAAAAGCACTGGCTTGGAGAGCCCTGTACGGATGATGGACATTGGTGGAAAGAGGAGGGGTAAACCTAGTTTGTATCGAAGTACTCAGGGGTTCTCGGGAGGGGCTTGAATGCTCGAACTTGAACCTTGAGGAACCGAATTGATTGATGGGTTGTAGAATACGATCGATCTGTCTTTCAAAGATTCAGGAAGGAGAGTCCCTTCCTTTGCAGACTTATAAACATCTTGGATCCGGTTTTCTGGTTTGTTTGTTTGTTTGTGCTTTTAGAAATCGGAATGCGACCGTCCGTACCACCTACGTCATGATAGGGGGACAACGCTAGTCACGTGGATTCTAGTTTTCTTTCTCCCGGCACTTTCTCAAAGCAAGCTTTTTACTTGTAGGACGTTCCACGCATGCATTGATTGGCAAAATCCAGAGCTGAGAATATATATGTGTCCCGTCTTTCTTTTCCATGAAGCTCAATATCCATTTGAACACTAACAATAAGCTAAGTAGCACGGTACTCCATGAACTCCCCGAACCGAGATTCATATTATCTCTCGCGTCCAGAATGCTCCCAGCCCAAACGCCACGCCGATGATACATTACTTCATTAACTCGTCTCCTTCAAATGGGGGCCCTGCTCAGACATTGTCATCTCCCTGAGCTGCGAATTACTCAACCCAGCTTCTCTGAGCTGAGTCCCACTCAAGCCCTCCATGCCTACATGTAGCGCTCCCGTGTTGACCTGGTGGCGGCTTTCTCCAGCTTCTGGGATATGGCCTAGGCCCGGAGACATTGGACTGTTCCAGTTTTGCTTATTTGATGTTGGGCCTCCTGTGAGAACAGGAGCATTGCTTGTGGTGCTCGTTTTCTTGCTGCCAAGTCTTCCTATCCCAAAACGCTGCCACGCGCTATGTATGCTGGATTTCCGGGACGGCTGCTCTCCCTCTAGCTCGATAGCTCCGCTTGAGACGGCACTTACTTCGCTACCCTCACTTGCATTGCTCCAGTTCCTGCCATGCGCGCTCGGTCGTCTACCTTGTGATCCTTGGGAGTTGCGCTCGGAGCGCAAAGGCACGCTAAAGTAATCTCTGTTTGTCTGGACCATTGGAGGTGTAGATTCCACTGAAGGGTTTCTATTATTAGAGCTCACATTCGAGTGAGCCGATTCAGAAGGAGCGACTGCATGGTAACCGCGTGGATAGTGGGTATGTGGAGGTGGGTTCGGTGAGAAGGGACTTGAAAACATAGGCGGGGAAGCCTCGAATTCATGAATCGTGCTTTGTGATGGATAGGACGCATGGCGGACGCTGCCGGCCTCTGACCCGGTCATCATCAACGGGTCGACTGACATTGCATCGATATCCGGGGTTTCCCTGGGGTTCCTCGGCCGCGACGGAGCTGATCGTGGGACACTAGAAGAAGCGCGGGTCCGGGAGCCGTCTGAGGCCGCTTTGATGGCCGTGTTTAGACGTCGAAGTATAAGAAAGGCTACGATTAGAATTATAACCAAGAATGCCACTGCACCTCCAATTATTCCACCAATTGCAGCCTTTGAAAGTCCATTGCTGCTTGAGGTCCCAGTAGCATCTGTCTTGGCAATTCCCGTTGGTGTCGATGTTACTTTCGGAATCAAGTTAGATTCGACCACTACTGAACCAGCTGGAGCCGAGGGTGTGACTGCTGTCACAATGGCTGTAGTAATTGTCACCGAATGCGAGCTGGCGTCGGTTGTCGTGAGGGTTTCGGTCGTTGACCATGTAGTAGCACTGGTAGTCCAACAACCCTCGAGAGCACAACCTAATCCGTTCTTACAACATCCATAGCCAAGAGATGCTGGGCAAAGGTACGAGTTGATTCCACAAGTTTGGGTATTGGAAACTCCAGCAGAAGGACTGCAGCCGGCTTGGCCGCATACATAACCGCCCGGGCAACATCCACCTACTCTTTCGTCAGTCTACTGTTACAATTTTTTTGAAGTGGAACTTCTTACCTCCATCCGAAATATCACATGCGGTATATCCCACTTTGCCACACGCTGAACTTGGTCCAGCACTTGTGGGAAGACAGCTACTTGTACCACACACTCGATCGTTTGGACAACAACCTCCATTCATAGATTTCGGACACAATTTGTAGTCTGCTGGACAATCTGTCGCATCGCGCTTCTGGCCTTGGATCCCCTCGTGTATTAAATCCCAGCGATTTGAGCCCAGCTTTCGCTTCAACAAAGTAGGTCCTTCTGTAATCTTCGGATAGGTTACTGTCACGGCAGCCTCGTACATAGTTGTCGTCACGAGAAGTTGTTGTACGCCTGCTACCATAGCATCGGTGGCATCCTCTAATTCTAGTGTTTTCTGTCCATTGCCAACGGCAAGTTCAGCCGGTATTACTCCAACAGCTGTTTTCTGCCCGTCGAGCTCCGGCCACTGATCTTGAGGGATATAGTTCGGATTCCGCGATGTTTCTAGCGTGTGTTGATCGCCTGTTGCTATTGCCCACGATACTCCAACGTAACCGGCCACCATTGCGGCCGTGCAGCTCCAGCTTGATCCTCCTACGCGCATCGTGAGTCGCTGGTGAAGCTTCGAAAGGTGGGCGGTTCCCAAGCTTAGCAACGTAAAAAGCTATGCAGCGCAACGAAATACCCCGTGGACTACCTGTACTTGATTTCGTGCATTCCAGGTGAACTTTCCATCAATTCGCAGACTTTTACCGTGGAAAAAAGCAGCCAGAAGGCTTTCGTAAGTTCTCACGACGGGTGCGATGGCAGTCTGACAATTAGACAACTGCTAGCTGCGGCGCAGAAAATAAGCGCGGCGGGGGCGGGGGTTGGAGAATAACAAGCGCAACGATTTTGTAGTGCAAGGTGTTTTTAAATAGAGGAATATTGCAGTAGACGACAGTAGGAAGTATAGAATTCAAAGAGCACTGACTTGAGGTGAAAGTATGGCCAACAGAGAAGATGCGAAAAGAGGTTGCGACAGACAGAACCAACAAAAGATCGACACTCTACCTACCTAAATCTGTGATCTCCCCGCTGTGCTCACCTCATATCTTCACCAGGATCTCACGGTTGGGTCCACCTCAGCCTCCATTGTTGCCCGTTTGGGGGGCTTTCAACATGACCCATGGCCCTGCAGCAGTACCGCCGATTGGAGGGGGGCCAAAAGACTGCATCGGCAAGCATGCTGCCCGTCACGGCAGCCAATTGAAGACTACACATAACGAGCTTCCTCTGCATGTGTGGCAGTTGGCAGGTGTAGGAGGGGGGAGCTTCATTGATCCGGTTGGTGGGTGGTGTTCGTGATGATGGCTAGATGGCTTACATTTGCAGATATTGGCCCTTCATCGAGGTTGCAATAATATGCGAGGTGTTGTACCTCCGTAAAGATGGTGCCCCTCCACGCACGTACATTGGTACAAGTTGTGTGGCACCTGTACTCAAGCAGTAAGGCTGGTCAGATGCTCAAGCGACTATTCGTAGAAGGGCTGCTCGAAGGATTCAGGCTCTTTAGCCCCGCATGGCGATGTTACCTGCTGCATAGTGAACGAAGCAATCGGCGAGAGAGACTGGCGGGAGAAGGCTCTTGCTTTGCCAAGAAAACGTGGTAACCTTGTCCTTGTCCTTGTCCTTGCTTGTCTTGTATCGATAAGCTTACACACGTGAGGCTTGCCGCCGTTTCTTATTATAGAATCTTACCAATGCGTTGAATTGACGAATGCGACGGATGCTGGTGGAGTTTGAAATTGGTAAGCACCGGAGAGGATATAACGAAGCATCGACTGGAAAATAGGAAGCCAGAAAAGTAGTTACTTGGTACGCGACAGAGGCTGAGACACGTGATCTTGCATAATGGCACTAAAAGCTCACTAATTACACGCTAAGAGCTATAGTACGTCTCAAAAACATGCCATGCCTCATCTCCAGATTTCCCTTTCTATTATAAAGTATTTCAAACTCATATATAATTACTATGCTGTTATACACCGCATTAAAACAGATTACGATTACTGCCCCAATCGAAGCCCTTTTATACGTTCTCCGTCCACATTCTCCTCCTTGTCTCTCTGCTGCTTCAGCAGTGGATCAGTTTCCCTTCACCAACAACTGCTTCTCCTTCTTCAAGTTCTGCGCAACCGAGATTGGGATCTTAAGCGTGCTAGCCACGATATCCGACGGCGTGAGAGCCAGCCATTGAGTGAGGGAAATATCTACGACGCGGTCGGATTTGTAGATTTCAATCCAGACAAGATTCTCAGTCTTGGAGGTATTCTCGATGTAATGACCTAAAAAGTAAGAATCATTCTATCGCAAATAGATATCCTTACTCACCAGAGTTGTCAGGGAAGACTGCGGTATCGCCAGAACTGAAGTCGAATGTGCGAGCGTTCGCACCACCAATGAAGACAGTTGCGCGGCCAGTGCCGCTATGGAAGTACAGCCATTCTTCAGCCTGGCCATTGTGTCAATTTCGGTCTTGTCATGGTTTTCTATTGGAAACAACTTACATTTGGATGCCAGTGCAATTCCCTCAATGCGCCGGGCTCTAGACTCACTACCGTGGCTGCGATTGTCTTCGCAATCGGGAAGTTTCTCGAATCGATGATGGACAGGTTACCTCCCCCTCCAGGAACAGGTACGCTCGCGGCGGTTCCAGAGTTATGGAACACATATGAGCTGTTGCCTGTGAGCCCGCTTGAAGGCCCAGTTGGGCCTGCGGTGCTAACTGTTGCGTTTATGATGTATGGATCTGTCGCAGGTACATTGGTGAAGACCGACTCATTAACTCCAAAGTTCTTAGCTAGGACAGACTTGGGGGTATGAGCTACCCAATCATCCACCATGAATGTGGTTCTAAGATTTGATTAGCAAATGCCATCGGCATAATTCATGGAAGTTATACCCAGTGGCATCAAAGTTTCCTGCGTTTTCATATCAGCAGAAGTCATAGTATTATCATTGTTCAAAAATACTTACCATCGTCGAAGACCAAGAGGTACTCGTTCTCATCCGCCAGACCTTTGGGGATAATTAGCGATAGTTCTGACACATATCTTACAATGATATTTCATTTCTTACCTTGGATTGTATGAGCGGCACCCTTGGGGAAATACCAAATGTCACCAACGTTGAGCTTGTCGACTTGATATTCTCCTTGCTCGTCGACTGCTGAGAGCAGAACCTGTCCACTGTAGACATAACCCCATTCGGCCTACGGAAACATAAGTATATGAAGTAGAGAGATAGAAAACCTATTACTTACCACTCTATGCCAATGGAGCTCACGAAGCGCGCCTTTTTTCAGATGTTGCTGCGCAGCCGCGACTGTGAAATTAAGAAAATCAGTCTTGCATTTCGAACTGTTTTAAGGATGCACTTTACTATCATGGCTAGCGGGAAGATCCGTGACAACTTGCTCGCGGGTCCATCCACCATTGAAGATTTTGCTCTTTGAGTCACTAAAGGACCATTTCAAGTTCGCAACAAGTCCGTTGTCAGTGCTTTGGGCTGCAAGATTATCTGGGTTTTGCAGATCGAGTTGGTGGTTTGTGCCGCCTAGTATTGTCAGTTTATAAAATCTCGACGAACATCTTGGTTTTACCGAGAATTGGTCCTCCCTTTCCATTTCCGTCAATTGGCTGTCCACTTGTGAATCCCGGCGTGTCTCTTTTCTGCACCTTTTCCTCATTCAACGGCGTAGCAGCCACAAATGAAGCAGCGCTGGCCAATGTTGCGAGCGTCGAAAATCTCATGATGAAGTGAAAGAAGTGGTCGAAGACGAAAGAAGTCTTCACATGAAGTTGTAACTTTCAAATGATGCGACCTAGTAAGACTGATCTTATATCAGGCAGGTACAAGTCGAGTAGTACATGCCCGCTTTGTTGCAGTGATGATCAATCGCGAGGGGAAGAAAGTCGGGAATTGGGATCAACAAAGAAAACCATCTAAGATTATGATGCCATTGAAGCCAACATCGCGATTGTGGTAATTCGGTCGAGGATTGGAGCTGGTGGCGTCCTCGAGGAAGCATCGATTCTCCAATACAGCCGTATCCCGGCCCCAGGTTTCCTCAAACGGCACTTTGAAAGTGTGAATCGTATACTGCGGTACCTTGGCACAGACCAATTTTTCCCCTTGCGCATGCTGATTTTACCCACTCAAAAGACGCTACAAAGTGTATATGGGGTAATTCCAAAACTAAGCTTAATCAACCCATAATGCTTGTATACCCTTGAACCCAGCCCTATGCAGGTGCAAAAAACTTTTAAGTCTATTGATTCTTATGATTAAGTATTGTCCGCTAATATTGCTACCTTACTCATTCTGAAAAATTAATGCACATGATCTGCGTGTGCTTGCTCGGTGCGTGCTCCCGCGTTTGTTCGTGATTGCGGGGTTGGAAGGCACCATATCTGATTTGTCTTGGCGTGTAACAACACCATGAACAGCGTTTGTTACATAACATACTAATGACGTTTGAACTCAGTGGTTCGGACTTTCTAGGTGCCTAAACTGTAGTGCAGAAGATTTCTCTTGCTAGCCTCATTTTCAAAGTCCCTTTAGATTGGGCCTGTATGTGACTTTCAACTTTCGTGAAAGCTTAGTTGCTTCCATCGCTATCGTGGAAATAGCTTATCATTACGAATAGACCTAGTTAAAGTACCCAGTGGGGGCACTTTCGTTTTGGCCCTTCTGAAGACACTTATGGCGCTTTCATGAAGTGCCGCTAGTGAGCATACCGTATTAATAGCTGATATCTAGCAATTGCCGTTTTGAATGGAAAGTGGTCATAGAAGTCTAGTCTAAGGGGGTTTAGATATTCCCTTTAGCATCGTTTCTGGTCATGAACACACCGGAGCGACTCGATTACAATTTAGTGCTTGTGCTGCCGTTGCGGAGTTAAAAGACTAGCTTGTTGTAAGGCTCTATGATCACAATCTCTCGCGACTATCAAGCGGCTCGTCACAAAGCAGCCAAGACTTTGAGGAAGCACATCATAGTTGGTGTTGTGACCACTTGTCCTGTTGCCGCTCTCTAGCTTCTCATAAGTCTTGGAAGCCCTCCTCCTCTAGGAAATGAGAAGGCTTACTTTAGTAATCCTGCGACGATCTTCTTCCCTTTGGCCCTATTGTATCGCCAAGGAAAGGGGCAGAAGACCCCTCTTGGAATGCGAGAAACTCAAGTAAGTCAACAGATGCATCAATAATCCGCTTAACCTAATAAACAGTAATGTAGTCATACTGTCACAAATGAGACGCGTTTCTCTTTCTTCTTTCGCACCCTGCTTTGAAATCGAACCTCTGATGTTCGTCTTTTTGCCTCTTTCTATCCCGCGTCTCATCAAATATGAGTTAGTAGCTTCGGCAGGCAATTTGCTAGTAGTCAGCCCTGCCACCACCTGTTCTGCCCAGAGCTGCGTGTTGTGTACTGCATTCTCATTTCCCAATTCTCATCAACAACTTCGTTGACCTAGCAGATCGTTACTGAAGTAGAATTGTATTCATGCAGATGTGCCCAAAACTTTCTGTTTTCGTCTTTATGGCGACATTTATTAAATATGAAATGCAATATCTTAGCTTGTATAGTTTCCTGAAGAGATTGAAGTTGAAGCTTGAGATACAACGGAGGCGAGACGCTCATTATTATATAAGAACTGTTGGATACGCAAACCTGCTCATATCTTCTCAAGCCTTCCCCACCTCTCTTTTCACTGCAGGAAACTCGCTCAAACCTCATCTGCCGAATCAACAATATGACAAAGTCACTTCTTGCACTCGTTTCTCTCGCCTATTTGGCATGCGCCTCTCCCGTTCCAGACGCAGAGCCTCAAGTCTCTCCCAGGCAAATCTCTTTGCCTCCGTTGATTCCTTCCATTCCAGGTGTTACTGAGCCTCTGACGAGCGACCTCTCCATACCTTTGCCTATCCTGCAAATTCCTACCCCACCCCTTCCTAGCCCCCCATTCCAGGCAAGTGATATCAAGCCAAAGAAGATTGGTTACTTCTGGACTGGTGCTGGTGACAATATCCATGCGGGTATGTATTTGGCATTGTATATTGTATTAATACCTCTGTTCTGATTTCTTCTCTGTAGATTTCTTGGCCACATACAGTCTCGACGATGATACTTTCGGGACACTCCTTTGGATCACAGATGTTCCTACCAGTGGAAACAGCCCTCATCATCTTGGTCCCAGCAAGGACGGAAAGACTCTTGTTGGTGGAGGCTTGCTCTCATTACTGAAGACTCAAGTAAATCAATGTTCCATCTGTAATAGAGAAATTTGCTAACGATATTTTCAGGATACCGCTTACTACTTCGACGTCTCAAACCCATACAGACCATCGTTCAAAAAGAGTGACCGAGCCATTCTCGCATCCATCACCGATGAGATTCGTGCCAAGCCAGATGGGGGCTTCTTCATTACCTATATGGGCTCTGCTGTCGGAACGTCCCCCGGAAGATTGGTGGAGACAGATGCAGACTACAACATCATCCACGAATGGCCCGAGGATGTCGCCGGCACACTCAACATTCTGGGCGAGCAGTTCTCCCCCCACGGTCTCAGTGTGCACTGGGAAAAGAATGTCATGTTGACATCGGACTTTGTTGTTCCTATCACCATCTTGAAACCAAGCTTGGGGATCCAACATGCTAACACCCTGCGCCTCTGGGATCTCCCGACCCGAACGATCATCAGCACGATTGAGATCCCCGACGGTGGTGGAATCCAAGACATCAAGTTCATCCCCTTTAACTCCGAGGGCGCCGCTCTCGCCACAGCAGTACATCTAGGCCAAGTCTGGATCATCTACCCCTTCCGCTACGACTCCACTGGAAAACAAGGTGTCGCCGAGTTGCTCTACGATCTCGGACCTAAGGCCCGGGATACCATCGCCATCTAGTGCGTTACTTCTACTTCCACCCCCAAAACCCCACACATGATTACAACCATACTAACCAATACACTCTCCCCCTACAGCACCGACATCACCCAAGACGGAAAAATTCATCTACCTAACCCTCACCACCGCAAACCACATCGCAGCCCTCGACATCTCCGACCTCTCCAACGTCAAGCGTCTCGACGACCCCGACGAAGTGCAGCCCAGCATCGGCCCACACTACATCAAAATCACGCCCGACCAGAAACACATCGTCGTGACCGATTACTTCGTGCAGACGGGCGACATCGGCCTCATCAACACCCCTGCCGATTTCAAGGCGCTGTACATTGACATCAACCCCGATGGCTCGCTGCACTTTAACCGCACGATTGACTTTGAGTCGCTGTATGCGGAGAGTAGAGGGGGCGCGAAGCCGCATAGTAGTGTTGTGTTTGATTTGACGGATCCGGCGAATCCTCTTTATTATTAGAATTGGAAGTAGGGCTTTAGGGATTGGATTGGTTGGTGTGAGATTGGTAAGGGATGAGTTGGAGATTGGGATAATGGCTTGGGATATTCTTTTCTTTGTGTGTATGAAGTATGTTAGTTTAGTTTCTTTACATACTTCTATTTCCATATAACTGATAATAAATAAACCTCCTCGATGTCAATATATCTCTCTTGAAGATTCTCTTAGCCGGCAAAAACTAGGTCAAACCCGATGCTCAATATCCTACAGATCCTTGTACACCTATCTTTGCTCTCTTTGCAGCGCGTGCCCCCTCTCTATCGCAGATATTTATCAATCTATGGTGCGGTGGTTGGTCATAAGCAGGCGTTGGGAGGTATTAGGGTCGTTTAGTGGTCTGCGCTGAAATGTCACAGGGAAAGGAAATAGGGGGGCTCTAGCATGGAGTTTTAGCGATGTGGTGCATGAGACCCCACTGGAACTACCTAGTGTCTAAGTCAGCGATCTTAGCGGCTTGAGCGTGATCCCAATCAAGCACGACATAAACTTTCTTCGCTCGCATCAAACACACATGAGTCTCAGTATTGTCATCCTGCTTTATGTTTCGTTTATGCGATTTGGAGAGTCGAGGAGACCTGTTCCGAACAAGTGTAGCTGGGACGCGACCTTGATATTACTTCCCCTGCTTCTGCTTTGAGGAAAGACGGATATGCAGACCGAAGTCACGATACACTTGGACCTATCATTTTGTCAACCATCTGGAAGGTGAAGGAGCGGGTTGGAATTTATCCTCCGTATCTTTCCGTGAGAGTTCCGCGCATGTGATGAGTATGATTCGACCAAGTCATGAACGATTCGACGAAGCAGAGAACTAGGTCTTGGCGGATCATGAACTCATTTTGCACTATGGTGGTCAACACGCAGCTGCAGACGATTTCGGGGCAACTCGTAACTTTGGCAGTGGTGTTACGGCGCGCAAGGAATGACATATCGCCCCAATACGAACTCACAGACCATTTCAATATCAAAAGGTTTAAACTTCGGTTTCATTGTTTTGTTAGTCAGTTGGTATTCGCTGCCCCACCAGCCCCTTTTTGACTGACACACTCGTGGATTTCTTTCCATTTATGGTTGCATCGGCAGAGAAACGAAACATAATGAACTGCGCTTCTTTTACTGTCTTTGTACTTGCTCGCAACAGGATACCTGGACAATCGAAATTCATCCAGATTTCGAATAGGCTCGAAATTTTGATGCGACCTTGCCATTCATCCTGGGCTAAACGGAAAACTCGCTGGTTGCGACGGACGGAAACAGTACAGTACCGTCTGCTTCTTCTTCTTGTACCACGACCCAGAAAGCCACCAATGCACCCCGCAAATGCATGCAATGCGGGACCACGTGCGGCTCCATTCTCTCGGGTTTGAAACTTCAAAGGCAGATTAATTCCGGACTGGGCCCACCCTGAACCCAAGCAAGGACCACGATTTGTGGAAAAAAGATCCGCCACCATCGCTAAAATGTAGAATGTATTTCAAACTGATGCGGTAATTGTTCCATTCTTCCTTTCATTCTATATTCGCCGAATCTGTCAGATTTGGTGGAATAATTGTGGCGAATTGATCGCGGGGACTGCGGATCTTGCAATATTGGGAAGATATAACTCGTGTGGGTTTTTCTTGGTTTCTGCTTTCATGCTTTTGCTGCGTTGTTTGTTCACTTGTTGCTTTTCCATAACTTCAAGTATGAAGCTTTCTAATATTTCCACCCTTGCGGGTATCTTTTTCTCATCACTTGTAACTGCTCAGCTTTCTGGTACAGTGGGACCTACTACGAGTACTGCGTCAAAGGCAGCGACGAAAGTGTGTAATATTCTGAACTATGGCGGTGTTGCCAGTACATCGACGGACAATGGACCCGCAATTCTGGCTGCTTGGACTGCTTGTGTTGCCGGGGGTGAAGGTGCGTATCCCTTACGTCGATGGAGATCCTTACTGACGCAGATCTACTCAGTGTATATCCCTGCGGGTAACTATGGCATGTCAACCTGGGTTACTCTGACTGGTGGAACTGGTGTTGCGATTCGCTTGGATGGAATTCTGTACCGTACCGGGTGAGCGAGATGTGCTCCATATGGGCCCAGGAATGATGAAAGCTGACGAGGAATAGAACAGCGAGCGGCAACATGATTTTCGTTGAGCACACCACGGACTTCGAGTTCTTTAGTAGCACTTCTGCTGGTGCGATGCAGGGGTATGGTTATGTGTTCCATGCTGGTAAGTCTTCAGCCACGCCGTTCTAGGAGAACTCATTACTGACTTACTGCTTTTAGCTGGAACCTACGGGTAAATGGGAACATCTTTGAATGGTGATGCTTTATGCTAACTTCCTCAGACCCCGCCTTCTTCGATTGGCGCAAGTTGTGGGTTTCTCCATACACGATATTGCTCTCGTTGACTGTACTAGCCCCGTTCTAGCACCTAGACCAAAGATGCTAACCAACTTTAGCACCTGCGTTCCATCTAACCCTAGACACTTGTTCCGATGGAGAAGTATACAACATGATCATTCGCGGTGGCAATGAAGGAGGTCTAGACGGAATCGATGTATGGGGTACAAATATTTGGGTTCACGATGTTGAAGTTACCAACAAAGACGAATGTGTGACCATAAAGGTATGCTTGAAGCCATCAAGAATAAAAGCGTACTTGGCTAACAGTCTAAACAGAGCCCTGCTAGCTATATGTTGGTTGAAAACATCTACTGCAACTGGTCAGGTGGAAGCGCATTTGGCTCTCTCGGAGCAGACACAGGTATAGCACCCAACAGCATCTACCTCAAGAAGTACTAATGCTCTCCAGATATCCACCACATCACATACGACCATATCTACACCCAAAACTCAAACCAGATGCTACTGCTCAAGTCCAACGGCGGTAGCGGCTCAGTCTACTCCTGCTCATTCACGAATTTTATGGGCCACAGCAACGCATACACGCTCGACCTCGACGGCTACTGGAGTTCTGAATCCACCGCGACCGGCGACGGTGTTCTCTACCACGACCTAACCTTCAGCCACTGGCACGGCACGTGTCTCAATGGCGGCACGCGCGCAGCGATCCAAGCACTGTGCCCCTCCGGCGCCCCCTGCTACAACATCGACATCGAGAACTTCTACATCTGGACAGAAGCCGGCTCCGAGGTCTTGTACAAGGACGAGAACGCGTATGGCACGGGCGGGGGCCTGAATACGGGGACTTCGTATACGGCGTATGCCGTGGTGACGAAGACGGTGACGAGTGTGCCGGCTGCGAGCTATGCTATCACGACCATGGCGGCGGATCTGACGGCGGGCTTTGCGATTTCGGCTAGTATTCCGATTCCAGCTGTGCCGACGTCCTTTTATCCCGGTCTGTCGCCCATCAGTGCGAAGCTTGGGTGAGGCTTGACCTGACGGGCGGATGAAACGAAGAGGAGACTTTTGATTGCGATTGCGACAGTTGCTGATTTGTTACTTTATGATTCAGCGTTGTTTGTTTCCCTGTAAATATTCTATCACTGGGCTGCTGGGTCGTCACTTGACAACCCTGCTATCAAGCTTGTACATATCAATTATTCAATTTTCACGAACTCCTGCGCATATGTTCCCTTCCCTTACTTTGTAGTAAATATCTATCAAATTCTATGCACGCATATTCCTCAAAAGTCTACCTCTCAGCCCATATCTAGCTAGCTATCCTTCATTCCCTCCCCTCTCTCATCTACCTACCAAAATCTATCTTCAAAAAAGTCGAATTCGTCCTCCAACCTTCCAAATCAAACGTCCCCTCCTCCAACTCCCTACTCCCCGGCTCCCCCGCCCAGCAGAACGTCCTCACGCCCTCTAATACCGTCCCGTCGTCTAGCCTAGCTGTGCAGAAACACCAGGTATAGGCATCCGTCTCGTAGCGCACGAGACTCTCGAACTGTGTTTCCGTCTCGCATTTCCAGAGCATGCCTTTGACGGCGGACACAGACTCGTTGTGATTGGAGGCGATCAGGGTTGGGTAGATGCTCCACATCTTCATGCGGAACCCTGTGATGGTCGCGGGGAGGAGATCAGGGGTGCTGGTGGAGGGAAGCGCGGTGATGTATTTTAGTTGGGTGGTGTCCATGAGGGAGCCGTAGAAGAACATGTGGCAAGGGGTGAATGGGACGTTAGGTGGTGAGAGGCGGGTGGGCGGCGCGATGGCCTCTGTGAGGTCGGGCTTTTGGGTGGTGCTTTGAGAAGACATGTTCGTGATATGTGTGTGTTGGCATGGTGTAGGGGAAGCTGGATGGGCGTCTGGAATGGCAAGGAGCTGGGTTGACAACTTATCAGAGGGCTTGCTTATATATGTAGCCAGGCTCCCAGCCCCGTGAACAGTGATGTGAATAACTGGTCTTTTGTGTGAATTCTTCTAGGAGCTATAAATGACCCAATTCGCTATTCGGTTCCATATTACTGGATAATAAGAGGTGGTGCTTGGAATGATTGACTAGGTTAAATTGACTTTAACAGAAAGAAAGATGTCGCGAGTACGTTTGTAGAGAAAACAAAGAGATACCATTCTCTTGACAAACCCGTAGACAGAATGACAAGTTCTTGCTTTGTCTATATAAATCGTACGAAGAATAGCAGTTTAGCGTGGAATTTGTTTGCCTAAGATAAATACTATAGTTTTGAAGATATTAAGATTTTAGGAAAGCTGTCTTATTTTCTAAAATCTGGATGCTTACATGCAATTAAACTTTATGCTAGCTTATAATGGTAGACTTTCAAAAGACCTGCGGAGAAGAGCTAGAATGCTCCACTTGGGCCCCGCTAAATCCCCGAGAGTTCTGAACTATGCTCCGTATATTTTCTACACTAAACTATTAGCGCAGGGCATACTTTGCTACCTAGGTAGGCAGCTACTCGACTATTGGGGGGACTGTCAGACCTCAAAAAAAAAGGAAAAGAAGCCGAGTCATTGTGCCCCTGATCTCCAAAGTATAGTCACACCAACCCCACAACATCGCCGCGTGGTGGGCATGGGGTCTGGGGTCTGGGGTCAGGGGTCTGAGCAACGCACAATTACCTACCTCCCAGGTATTTACTTATACTTCGGAGAAGAAGTTATATGGGGTAGAGCATGATGTAATCTTTCTTTTCTGTATTACCTATTTTGTAATTAGCTACTACCTATTCTGTAATTAGTGCTACCCTTTAGCGCCAAGCTAATACATCTCAGAGTTTTTGATTGGTGCGATACAGCATCTGGAAAAGGGCTGGGCCTATTCTGGAAAGGCCCCTGTTCGTCGTTTTTTCGCAATTATACGGGCCGGAAGTTACCCCGCATTACTAGGCATGACTCCAACCTTGGGGAGTTGGGACCTGGAAAACCTGGGGACCTGGATAATTGATTGACCGACATACTGCTATGTATAGCTGCATGTAACTTACATGTATACAGCTATATTTCTTGCACTATCACAAAGCATCCAAGGACCTTTTACTGACAACAACAACAACACAACACACCACACCACACCACACCACACCGCACCACAATAATGCCAATCCCGAGACCGGTAGCTGCATAGCATCAGGTAACACGGCGTCAATTGGCAAGATGCTCATCTACACGAGACGTGCTCCTCCCAAAGAGCCCAAGAGGAGGTCGAGAGCCGGTAGGCATGTCCTGCACCATATATTGAACCCATGCTGATCATGACTGCGGCTGAAGGATGTATATCTTGGTGAGTTGACCTCCGCAGAAATCATCAATCACACACATGCTAATTGGAATTGGTTCTAGTAAAGAAAAAGTACGTGCAGTCCATACAGCAGCCTTCCATCGTATCCTGACAGCTACTGCAGAAGAAAAAATGTAACGAGAAACGACCACAATGCGACCGATGTACAGAAAAGAACACGCAATGCGAATATGAAGCCGTGAAACCTCGGAAACGGAGGCGGACCTCTTTTGCGGGATCTGCCCTCTCCAACGAAAGCATATCCCCTACCTTCTACGACGGCAGATGGCCTGGCCTATACGAACGAGATTATAACGAATATGATACCAGGGATGATTACCACGGTGTTCATGAGTGGCGGGGGAGCTCAGGCTATCAGTGTTCAGAGTCTGAGTCCACTACTGACTGGGAAGTGCCGCCCAGGGAAGAACACGAAGTAGAAGAGATCGTTCGGGTAGAACCAACAGCCGCACCTGCATCGAATACTTCTCTCGTCCGGTCGAGTCAGTATCCCGATCTTGCGATGATAGCCCCTTCGCCAGTAGCTTCGCCTCTGCTAGAGTTCAGCGCACCAGTGTATATGGAGTTCACGGAAGGAAGAAATCGACGTGCATTGGTCGACCATTTTTGCAATGTTTTATCCCATCTTATCGTTTTCAAAGAAGACAACGGGAATCCGTTTCGACAACTTGTACTACCACTATCGCATGCCAGTTCACCAGTTATGAATGCCATTTTTGCGCTTTCGAGTGCCCATCTCGAGTATCGAGGAATTGAGATCGAGGAGAAGTCTTTGACATTTCACAATCGCGCTTTACAGGGGCTGGCACAACTCATTGACCAGAATGACGAAGAAAGACGGGAAGAGGTTCTGGGCGCAATTGTGTTGCTCGTTTACTATGAAGTTGTGAGTCTTCCACCCCGTTGCCCTACAAGAGCGCACTGACTTCCCTGTAGCTGGTCCAAAGGGGTAGTTCAAACATGGTCACTGGACACTTGAAAGGTGCTATGACAATTATGAAATCCGGGCCTCAAGTGACGAGCCCTACAACTTTATTTTTGGAACGAGTAGGTCATCATGAAATCTCTATGTTCTGGCTCCTGACATAGGTAGGCATTTCGATTCTACGACGTGATAGCAGCCCTGTCACTCGGCACACCTCCCAATTCAACGACACAGCCATGTGCTTCTCCGTTCCCCAGTTCCAGCGGGCCCGAGTCCCCACTGAGCTCTGTGGACACCTTACTCGGCCTATCCACAGATCTGTGGCCGATTATTCATCGACTGTCCCATTTACTGTCATTCAAAAACTCCATCGAAGTCGCAATCGCAGCTGGTGAAACCAGCAAGGCTGCTGTTCTAAGAACAGAACTAGAAAACGCTTCCCAGGCTATCGAACTCGCACTTACCACTTGGAAACCTACTATGAAGCCAGGCTCTATTGAAGAAGAGGAAGAGAAATCGTCACAAGATGCAGCCAACAAATGCGCGATGGGAAGTGCCCGAATGCAAAGTATCCTAAACAACGCCGAGGCATACCGGAACTCAGCACTTGTGTACCTCTACCGTACCATTCACTCACACCCTCGAAGCCATCCATTGGTTCAAAACCACACCCACCTTTCGCTCCTCGCCTGTTCAGTCGTAGTGAATTGTGCAGAGAATTGCCACAATGGCCCCATGTCAGCGCTCCTGTGGCCATTATTTGTGGCTTCCTGCGAGGCGATAACGGAAGAGGACCGAGGGATGGCACTCAGTAGCTTTGTCGGCACGGAACGCAGACAGGGGATGAATAACATCATGCGAACGTGGGAAGTCGTTCAGGAGGTCTGGCATAGAGCAGACCTGGGTCAAGAGGAGGTTGATTGGAGGGATATATGTGCGGAGAGAGGATTCAATATCGTGTTGGGCTAACTTAACCAATTGTTTACAATTATTTTGCGAATACCTAACTGCTTTTAAAAGACGCATCTCTCTACATACACGATTTATAATCTTTTTGTACTGTACGGTATTATAGAAGAGTCCCTTTCCGGACTAGCTGTCTGTGCTTTTTACCCCACGCTACCCTGGTACCCCGCTAATCCTCAGCTTTACTATATGCCCTCCTTAGCAACTACAATTCGAAGTACTATCCAGACCCAAGATTATACCATCGCACCAGAGTGCACCTATGGTTTGAGATTGGCGGTTCCTAACCATTCTACTAGCGCTTACTCCCTCCCTACGTAGTCGTGTCCCCCTGACCTTCATAATGTGGTCCAAGCATTCCCCCACACTACGCAACCTCTGGTCCACTACTCCCAAAGGACACGGGGATACGATTAGCACTTATACTCTGTCCCCAGATCTTGGTTACAAAGTATGGAGGGACCGGTATTGGGTTTTGACGCTGTGGGTGCAAGGATTGGGGTAGGAGGATAATAATGGTTTCGAAATTGTCTTCTGATTTAGCGCTGGGATGCATATAGAAACCGTCGAAAAGGCCTCGTGCTGTGTCAGCTCTATATAGGTGGCTCGAAGACGCACGGTATGCCATGACTTGTAAGGAGAGGGTGAAGATATAACGAGGTGAAGTCCCTTGTATCATTCTTGATGATTTCGTTTGTCTTATCCGTGTTCTAGCAAAATCGTCATCTTGGAGAACTTGGCTCATATATTATTTGAACGAGGTATCGACGGCTGTAAAGATGCGCATTACAGCCAGACTAATAACTGGGTAGCTCATAATCACATCGTGCAAGCCATATTTCAATATCTCCTCTCTCATGACACCGTTTTCCGTCCGCCACTCCACGACAGACCCCGCAGAGCCTAGGTCTTTTCTCCTTTCATCTTTTTTCTCTTCTAGTTCATCATACGTCATACCAGCTGGTACGGTAGCATTGACAGCGTGCCAGAAGAGCATCGGGGTATGCTGCCAAGAGATATCCCAATCGTCCTCGGCGTGTATCAGAGTGATCCTATACTTCTCCCCAGTATCTTCATTAGCGCTCACATACCGCGCAATGCGGTCTTTGCTTGCCCACGTATCCCGCACAAAAGTCCCGAGATACATAAACAGCCGCGGAAAGCGCGCAAGAGGCGACACCAGGGGAATAGTCCCCGCAACTCTATACGTCGCCATAAGCGTCACCACGTCGACGAACGGAGCTACTAACACCATTCCCGCGAACACCACCGGTGGCGATTGGAGGGCGAAATGCTCCGATACTGCAATGCCCACTGCCGTTCCCAGGGATTGCCCAAAGACAAGGATCCGAGACGGCGCAATGCCAGCATCGTTCATAGCCCAGTCAACCACCGCGCGCGCGTCGAGGATAACGCCGCGCTCAGATGGCGTTCCTGCACTCCGTCCAAAGCCCCCATAATCGAACGTCAAGACATGAATCTTGCGCGGCTGCGCGGCGGACAACGCGCGGTAGTTGGGTGGTCTGTATCCGGAGCCCACCGTCCCCGCAGCTCCATGGAAGTGAAGCACCAATCGAGCTTCCGGATCTTCACGGAGTAGTTTGAAGGCTAGACGGGACGTGATATCGGGAACGAAGCCAGGGGGCTCGGCAAGCAATGACGCTTCGTGCTCTCGGTATAGGTTTAGAGGCAGGATATGCCAGGCGTATAGCGCTTCACCGTGCGAGGTGGGGATGCAGAATGGGGTTACTTGGTTGTGTGGGAAGCCGAATATTTCGGGGGTGTTGAGGTCGCTGGACCAGGTTAGTTGGATTTTGTGGAGGTAGATGATATGTGCTTGGAAGGAGGCTGTGGTGAGGAGGCCGAGGAGTGTGATGTAGAGGGTGATCCCGGTAGTTGTTGATATGCAGACATACTTGAGCAGGGTATTTGACATGGAGATTGTCATAATAATATAAATGTGCAGATGGTATTGAGGATCTTGTATTGGGAGTTAAGTTGGGATGCCTGTAAAGTGAGCGCTAAGGGAAAGTGAAGCCCCACAATTGCTAACATACCACGTGAGTATGTGCATTTAAAAGGCATTGAGACGAAGTGATTATTGTAGCCCTCTTAGTACTTGACCAAAATTCCAGGAGTAGCCGCTAGTATTCTTTCTATAACCCAATTCTAACAATATCTCTACCTCACAACACATAGGTTATCCCAAAAGTAGCAGAGTTCATAGCTTATGAAACATCTACCAGTACTTCAGCGTGAAGCAAACCCGGCAATAGGTTTAATCTTATATTGCTCTGGCGGTCCAGTGACCAACTCTTCTTTCATAAGCGTGCCAAGCGAGTCGGTGAAATAGGAGGAGGCGAGATGGGCATCAACCGCTGCTTGATCTGACCCTATTCGTTTTCGTTAGTTGCTGCATGAATAGACAACAAAGATCTAGGAGGAAGGGACGAAAGGCAAAGGAAAGGGGAACGGGAAAGCGTGATGGAAGAAAAAGGCCGGGGATGAAGGTAGGGAGGGAGTGAAAAAAGAAAAGTTAATTGGGGACTACTAGACAAGTAGTGAGTGTACAAAAAGGATCCACAAGGAGGTAGTAAAATAGACGTACAAGTTTCCTGGGAGACGATAACGTTAGTCCCGGTTGCGGAGTCATATTGTTCAAAGACTTGAAAATTGAGCTATTTATATATCAAGATCAGTTTAGTTTGATTTCATACTTCGCTGTGCCGCAAGCTGGGTAGGATGGGGGTTGGGATTCAAGGGACAAGAGAGAGAAGAGACATGCATGATGTGGAATCTGAATGTATGGGAATTGAAACAGAAAAAAGTACGAGATGAGATGAGGTATGGAGTAAAGAAGTGCACAATAGAAGGAGAGGAAGGAAACTTACAGCGCCCTTCCCGTTCTTCTCGACGTTGCTGGCGAGTTCTGTGAGGACTTCCCTGAGCTGGATTGGTTGGGTTTGCGTTAGCTTTGCAGCGATGATGATTACACAACAGAAGAAAATGAAAACATGTGCCAGGTAGAAGGAAAATAGATAGAAGAATATACGGAGTATGGAAAAGGGGTGGACAAACTCGACTCTCTTTGCCTGGAACGGGGTGGAGGATAACGACGGCCTGGATCTGTGCTGACATTGCGTTCACTGATAAAGGACAAAGATGATAATTTCTGCTCTGTAGAATGGGTTCCTAATATATAATGCGATTGTTGTAAGTGCAGAAGGTTGAGACTGAACACAGTTCTTAAATAGCTCTTGCGCCCTTTTGTAGAACTAGGGTACCAACAAAGCAACGAATCAGCATATCAGCACACAATTATTGAGCTAACCTTGGGAGGTAAGCGTATGCTTAGCACAGACATTCCTCACAAGGTAAGACACGGCGAAAGATGCATTGTAAGTGCTGGAACCCTTGTTTCTATTGGTACTAACGAGGTTATATACCTAGCCCAATCATAAATCAGCCCTGCGCACATTTTGTGGATAGAAACTTTTCGAGGTAGCCTGGTAACATCATTGTAATGCGCTTTAACAGTGACAGGACTTCGGGGTCGCACTTTCGTACTTCATGTCCAGTCGCGTTTATGCACCTGCATCCTGTAACTGCAAATCCTGGATTCCAAGTAAGATTCCAAGTAATGGATGCTTGCCAATGGAGTTTTGATTAACTAGATTCCCAATAATTCGCTCTTCAGTCGGGCAAGGCAACCTAGATGGAATGTCCGGACTTGGTGTAGCCAGACGTGCCCAAGCACCGACTTCTGTCAAGTGATCTGCTTTGAGACCATTACTTCTCCTAAATGCCATGTGCGTCTTCATCTCAGACGGTATCAGGCAGTTTTCCGGAAAGCTTGTGTTCATTTCGCCTCAATCAAGAATGTTCGGGGCTCTCCGAGAATCTCTCAAGGCCACAAGCAAGCTTCGTACTCAGGATATTTGTCCTTGCCACCTCCATACAAGATGCTGAATTCATCTTCAAACATCCTTGGACCGTCAATATGCAGGAAATTCTTCTGCTTTGCGAGGAAATGCCTTCTAAGCGCGATATTCCACGAAAAGCTTGATATCCCAAGCCCAGCGAAGTCCGATGCCATAGGCATAACCAGAAAATCTACCAAAGCCTGTTGATCCCAAACTAGTTTCTCTAGATCTTCTTTATCCTTTCCAGTCAATAAGTTGTCCTTCGTGGTGACAGTCATGTTGAGGGCCTTCACATCCCCAGCGAATTTGCCCACTTCATTCAGATCACCGGAGGCTACATAAATGACCGCGGTTTTTGGGCGAGAGGGATCCTGAATTTGCTCCATATATTTCGCCACTATAGCCTTGTATGTTGAAAATGGCCAGAACGGATTGCCCCAGGCATTCATTGCATCTTTTTCAGTTCGCAAATGGACGCCAAGGAAGGCATTTTTTAGGATATTCTCGGTCAAATTGACACGAAGAGAGTATGCTTGGATGAGCGCGTGAAGAGTCGTTGTGGCGAGCTCGCGGGCGTCGGATCGAACCTTCAAAATTTCCCCAAACTCGAGGGCGAAGCGCTCCCCATCGCTATATACCGAATATTTTAGGAATAAGCGTCCAACGTAGACAATTATAGGACCTTCGGTGTTGTTCGTTGCGTATTGCTCGAGCCATTGGTAGAATTGCTGTCTCCATTGGTCTGAATTCTGTAATGCTGCTGATCCATCCCTTGATTTGCCTTCAACCAAGCTTTCTGGCACCACTGAAATAGGGTCGGAAGATTTCTCGAGGTTCGGGATGTCGCCCTCCGTACTGTAGAGTTTCAATGCCGGGCAGGACAGGCGCAAAGACTCGACAAAGTGCTCTACATCGAACATGTAGTCTAAAGTGGTCCGCTCACCGGTTTCGAGATCCATGATATTCTGGCTATTCCGAAGTATGATCTTGGGAATCACCAAGCCTGCACCAGCTGAAATTGCATATCGAACGCAATTTAGCACAGAGTTTCGAATGTTGCCAACTCCTCCATATGAATTATCGCAAGTGAAGACTAGGGTAGAGTTCCACTCAACATCGTCACAGATGCTCTTTATAGCTTCAGATTCGATTGGAGGAAAATCGAATATGTCTTTAGTTCCTTCCCAAGATATGGGGGTACTCTGCGTCTGGTTGGAGTCATTCTGCGTCTGGTTGGATTTCGAGGATTGGTCCCAAGGAAGCTTCGTTTGGAGATCGAACAAAGGACGCCATAAGAACCAAGCCCATATGAATACAAGCGTGAGAGGTATCAACGTCCTGTATCTGCGATTGACGCCGGCGAGCAGGTTTTGATGGGGCATTGGCATCGCCCTGTAGAAGCCGTCAAGTCAGCGAGTGTTTTCAACGGTAAAGTCTTGAGGGATGTAGAAGATTATAGGAAGGTTGACAGTAAGCAGAACGCGCTGAGCTTACAGTACCTTGTACCAGGATCACAGCGGAGAAGTCTCAGCTCGCTGATTACAAAAGAGTTTGACAGCTCTTACAATGGTCCTTGCACTTCCAAGCTACGTGTGTGTAGTATGCTCCATTCTGAGGTCAATACGGAGGAGTATACAGCGTAAATGTATGCTACAATTAAGCTGGTGGTATAATTAATTAAATGCGGGATTACGGCCGCCGGGCTGAGCTGAAACAAAGTACCCGCTGAGGTAAGCAAGGGAGATGCGGTGGTGTATTTTGGATTCGGTTCCCTCAAATAGGTAGGGATAGCCGACCTCAAACCCTTCGCTTGCTCCTCGTGTTTCACTCTACCAATTACAACAGGAGATATTGAAATGTATCAACATATTAAAGTAGTTCAGGTGTCCAAATAGAGAACAGAGCTACCCCACCCTCTTAGACAAGCATGAAAATGTTAATAAATTTCCCGCCATTCAAGACTAGATTCGCCCCCTCTCTTCCCTCTAGAGAAAATGGCATGTACGCAAGCATCCCTTTATAATAATACACAGTAATTTCGCCATTACCCGCTAGAGAAGTCCTCAAACTCTGTTTAGTTCTTCTTGGCCACCTTCTTCTTTGCAACTAGAGCCTCTTCCCTCCACGCCCACATGATCATCATCGCAGCACCCGGGCCAAAAAATACTCGTAAAAAGCCAAATATTATAAAAATCTTCTGCCATTCAAGACGGACCTTCCCAGCGCTCTTCAAATCCCAGAAACTCAACATAATCCAACCTGCACCAGCGCTAAAAGTGGCAATTTGATCGTACTTCAAGAACATGGCAGTCCCTTGCATAATATTTGGAATGGTGGATGGACTGCTTATGCCTGCAAAGAATACGTCTTTGATGGGAACAGGGGGGTTAAAGCGAGCATATAGGTTGAAAGCTGCGGCCGTCACGGTTGCGAATCCATAGGCCCGGCGGAGATATGGTATGTCTGCCTCGGGGTTTGAGACGCGATCTTCCTCGGTTGTGTCCTTGACGAACAGACCGAAGATTCTCTGGTAGACAGCGGCGTAGAGTGGGAAGGCTTGCCAGAGAAGGCCGTTGATCCATTGGCGATTTTCGAGACCCGGTACGTAGCACATGGCAATTGAAGGCAGGATATATGAAAGCATAATGGTAGGAATTATGGTCTTCACCGCGCCAATCTGAGTGAGTCGATTTTCCGCCGCATGATAATTCTCCAAAGGGGACTGTACATAGTGCAGAAAGAACCAGATTGGAGCAATGAAGCCCAGACCTTTGATCTGGAATAGAATACCGAGGACGGTTGGCCTGTTTAAGGTGAGTTCATGTCACGTTCATTGGGTATTTCTACTTACAGTAGATGAGCAGCGGTTAAATAATTCCCACGTCGTACACCTTCAACCAACCATATCGTCTGAAGCGGGATGAGATCTCCCAGAAACGCAACCCCCTGCGTTCTGCTGATAGGATCGAAATCCCCAATAATCGGAGTGAAGAACGTGACAAATGCAGAAATGAAGCGGTCCAGGCCTTGAATTCCAAAATATTGCTTGTATAGAGGCACGACAATCCCATCGGCCAACTCAATCTTCCCACCCGCGATCGAAGCTCTTAGCATCGGGAGTAATAGGTCCAGCGTGACGCCCATCGTCTTGTGGGCTCCATAAACAGCCGCTAGCAAAGGCAACGCATACAAGGTCCGCACCCATTTCTTCTCTTTCTTCACGACACCAACTTCTGGATTCTGAGACATCGTGGCTTCTGTTGATTTCTGAGGTTGTGGACGTGATTTGAACAGTTCAACAGCGACTAAAAGATTAGCATACACCGAGGCGCCGGCACTGAATTTGTCCGCTAACGTCCGTAAGGTTGTCAGCTGACCTGCATGTGATCTTTCCTTTTGACTTGTTCAAGTATTTACGGACGTATTGCAAATGGAGATGTGCGCTCAATTATGATGATCTGTTCGTAAAAATTGTTAGAGTGTCAAATACGCCTTGCCTCTGACCCCTACCCGGCGTCATCCGGGGAAATTGGTTGTTCCAGACCTAGTACGTCTTAAATCTCATGAGATTTACCTTATTTTATTATACTTAGTCAAAGTTGATGTCATATGAGCTTTGATCCTTCTTTCACTTCCGTTTAATACACTTGTATTTTCCATGGTTTTCCTGTCCAAGTTTAGTACCTGTTTCTGTCGAACGGCCGTTGGCATATGACCGCCATTGACCGCCATACAGTGAGAAGCCTCCCCGCGAAAGTCTGCGCTTTCTGCCTCTCCAAAGTTGATTATGCAGTCTTATTCAACCGAGATGCTGTTGTTATCTCTCATCGTTTTCCTGGGCTTGAAATTACGATATGATCTTGCACTAGAGCTCTCACGGCACTGTACACTGTCATCGTGGAATTGCAGATAATCAAGCGACAACGGTCATGGAGATGAATTAAAAGACCGCCTTTGAGATGAAATGTGCGTTCGAGGTATCAAAAGCCGAAGCACTTATTAAAAAAAGGATGCGAAGATATTTTACTTTCCCCGAGGTCCCTCGGAAACACAATCTCGAACTGTTTGGATTTGCATTTGGTCGGTGCTACTTAGCGACTAGATCCATTGATCTGAAATTTGAAGCGATCAGCCTCTTGAATATCTCGTCCTCCATCAGAAGCTTTGTCTGGCCAGTCCTATTGGGTCTGACACGACGTCTACTTGCTAGCAATTGGCAGTGTTTGGCTGGCTCGCGGCGGACAGACAAAGCGGCATCAACCTTTATGTCAAGTCGACTGGATCAATATTAGCAGTCGATAATTGGGTATGGTAATATTTTATGTACCTATCTAGGTAGAACGAGCTTAACTGATAGCCCCATTCGCCTTCTGTACCTTGCACCGTCTCAACCGTACCCCGCATACACGTACCCCGCTACCTCGCGTGTAACAAATGCGATAGTCTACTTGTACATGTAAGGACCATCAGACTTGTCGCATCGTGAAGGCGTTGTAGGACGTAAATGCAAAGCAAATGCAAACGCTGTGGCACTCGTCACAATTCTTTCGAATTTGGGTATAAATCCTATGCAAGGTCTTTGGGTGGAGCACAGCAGCGTCTCACAGACTCTCGGAGACATGATTCCCCTGCACACAATCCTGCACGCCGACGACAGGTTGGGTCTGCCATCGATCATGAGACGTGTTGGCGGGCTCACTTTGTCTAACAGTCGGCCCCTTCCGAAGTCTGAAGTCAGTTTGAACTTACCCGCACTTAAAAGATATCCGCGTTTTGGCTCAAGCTTCACCGCGCCTTAAAATGTGTAAGTTCTCATCATGCCAGCCTACAAGCCGAGTGAGTGCTGTCCCCTCGCTTGCCTTCACTCTGGTATAGTGGCAGGCGCGGAAAGACAATCATAGAAACCATTCACTCTCGTGACACATGAACCCATATGCTTATCGCTCGAACCTTTCCATGTATGGATCAAGACATCGCTATTCAAAAATGTTTCGAGCTTGTGCTTTGCTGTGTCTTGTGGTATTCCAGGTGGCAATAGCGATAGAGATCGATGTCGACAATGTTGGTACGTTGATTTCCTCACTGGCAGAGTAGATAACAAGCTGTGCTGATTTGCGCACCCTTTAGAATCCATCAAGAAGGCTGCCAGCATCGCTGCGTACGATATGGTGAGCTATTACAAGGGAAATGAGAGTGGACAGACGCCTGGAAAACTCCCCGAACCTCCATATTACTGGTGGGAATCCGGTGCTATGTGGGGGGCCTTGATTGATTATTGTAAGTGATTTTGAGAGTTCCATCTCACTCTCTAGATCAGGAACTGCTCTTTTATGCGTGCTTTGTGTGGGTATATGGGAACACTGTAGCTGTCGCAACTTACGAATATTGGGGCCCATTTTGTGCTGACTCGTCCTCATAGGGCATTACACTGGAGACACAACCTACAACGACCTCACAATTCAAGGGCTACAGTTCCAGGTTGGAATAGACAAAGATTTCAATCCCCAAAATGAGAGTGCCGAGATGGGAAATGACGACCAAGCATTCTGGGCAATGGCAGCTTTGTCCGCAGCCGAGACGAACTTCCCAAGCCCACCAAATCCAAAGGATCCATCATGGCTGAGCTTGGCTTAAGCGGTATTCAATGAACAGATAGGCCGTTGGGACACGACTACTTGCGGCGGTGGACTTCGCTGGCAGGTCTACCAGATCAACGGTTTTGATTTGAAGAACTCAATTTCCAACGGATGCCTCTTCAACATCGCCTCTCGACTTGCTCGGTACACTAATGAAGATCACTACGCACAATGGGCAGTCAAGGTCTGGGAATGAATGGAGGAAATCGGTCTTATTGACCAGAATTACAACGTTTATGACAACTCTGAGGCTACCAAACTAAACTGTACCAAGATCGACCATAATCAGTGGTCCTACAACGCTGCCACTATGCTCATGGGAGCGTCAACTATGTACAACTACGTAAGCTCCCTCAAAAATGTTGAATATGCTTCCCAACTCACAATACCCCCAACAGACAAACGGAGACCCAGTATGGCGCACCCGAACTCAAGGACTCATCGACGCCATCGCACTTGCCTTCTTCCCCGACAGCATCATGAAAGACATCTGTGAACAGTATGACAAATGCAATACGGACGAACACTCCTTCAAAGCCTACCTCTCTCGCTGGATGGGCCAATCCACACAAATGGCGCCCTTCATCTACAACAAAACCATCGCGCTCCTGAAATCCTCCGCAATGCAGCAGCAGCGCAATGCACAGGTGGTTCGAGGGGCACGACGTGTGGGTTGAAGTGGTTTCTGGATGGGACTTGGGATGGCAGTGATGGCGTGGGTCAGCAGATGGCGGCCTTGGAAGCCTTTCAATCTACAATGGTTCAGTATGTTGGCGTACCCCTGACGAATTCTACGGGCGGGACCAGTATCTCGAACCCAACTGCAGGGCATAATTCCTCTACGGTGCCACCAGCGCAGCGGATCACGCCGCCGACGAAGGGGGACAAAGCTGGAGCCTGGGTGTTGACGGCTTTCATTGCTGTCATGGCCGTGTGGGCTTGTTGGTTCATGTGCTTTTCGGCATGAGAGTCAGGCCCCACGGGAGCAGCGACCGCCGGAGCGTTTCATGAAAAAATATCTGCGGGGATGGATGTGAAAGGGAAGGGTAGGGCGGTTGGAATTGGGGCTCCACAGAATAGGTGGGTCGGTGCAATGGCTTCTGTCCTGGAGGAAGAAAGGGGCTCAAGGTACAGACGGAGAGACCATGTTGCGTGAATTAATGATAGAGGGAACGGATACAGTACGCAGGTATTTTAAATGCAATCGCCTTGGCTGGATACATGCAGTTCAGGCTTCAGCCTTATTCAGTGAATCATCGAATGCCAGTAGTATTCCCATCTCACCCCCTCCATTTTTAAAGGTTTCCACTTGGGACATAAAAAGATCAGGACCGCTGTTTCTATCCAGGATGACCTATACGCCCCCTCCCTATTTTGTCGTTTCACCACCTTTTTGTAAGACTTACCACATAACTGCTGTTATGATCACACAGCTGCTGGCTTGCCATCATGTCTGAGAGACCGCCCAATTTCAAGTAGCCAGAAGAACGGGAAACGTGCATTTATCCCCAAGATACTGTTGAGCCGAGTATATGCGGCGGCGTGTATGATTTCTGGCCATGGTGCGGTTCATTGGGGCGAGTATGGAGATCTATATTCGTGACAGAGTTCGCGGACAAATGAACCCGCGGAATTCGGGTTTCTGACGATGACCCAGATTCTGACCCAGACCCAACACCGGGTGCTGAAGATCAATGCCAAGTGCAACACGACTGCTCGAGTGCTCCGCCGAGTTTATGGCGACCTTGTACGACCTTCTCGTCGAACAGGACGTTGTCGCTTAACAAGATATAGATTGGAGCGGGAAAAGTCCTTCGAGTCTGGCGAATCTGCTGTCCAGCTACCTAGGCCTGATTGCTAATACTGGCCAGTATCACGGTGTTGCTTTAAAACATCGGCGTTATGACCAAGGCTTCTGTCACTAACGCATCACAACCCATACGAATAAGAGGGACACGATGGCCTCGAGTATTGCTGCTGGAAACGGGTCTCTTTCAAAAGCAATGACATGACTAAATGATGCCCAATCAAACGCGTTGCTCATTCAATGCATTATCAAAGTGAGTGAGTATATGACTTGTTTGAAAGTTGAACGTGGGTTAAGATGCGATGGATTAAGGGTTAGGCGATTTGATTGACGTGAAATCTCATTACAGTAGAGCTTGCTCAGGCCTTTAGTATACTATGGACTGTTATTTTCTTGTCTTTTTCTTCTTTATTTTGTATTGATATAAGGAGAGATTATGCTTTAAATGTACGTGTGTGAGAGGGGTATTTGTACGCCAAAATGAAGATCTTTCAGCCAGGGCTTCTATTCGAAGACTCGATGCGATGAATATGAAAGGATGATCCCCAGGTCTCCTCAGAACACCTTGGATCCTTCCGGACCACCAGTTGCAGCCGGATTAACGTCAGCTGCAACCGATGTCTGTGTCTCAGTAGCCATGCTCTTCTCCTCACTTGTCTCCTCCGCTTTATCTTTCTCGGCGACGTCGACAGGAGGCTGTCCACCTTGCTTCAGCCCCTTTATACTCTTCCACTCCATCGTCAATGCTGCCACAATCGTAGAACAAGAAAGCGCCAGGGCAACTTTCAACGTGTTTGTGAGAGCACCGTTGTACTGAACAAGTACTTCCTCTAGCATATCCGCTGGAATTAGTGTTTTCAAATCTGTTGCGCCAGAATTGACAATCTGCGCTGTATCGAGACTGGCGAATTTCCCGAGATTTGACACAAGAGAGTGACTAAAGACGGTTTGGCCGACAGTGATGAAGATAGATCCTCCAAGTCCTTGGAAAAAGAACATGATGGAGACCCCAGTCATCACGTCCTTCTTGCCCAAGCACGTCTGGGCAGACATGCCCGCTTGCTGCATACCGAGTCCAAGCCCGAACCCATATATTATCTGATAACCAATCCATTTCCCACTGCTGATATCGACAGTCAACGTTGTAAGGAGACCAGCACCGATAGCCGTGAGGATCGTGGAGGCGTAGAGTTGACCGACATAGTAGCCGGTTTTTTGCGTGATGATGCCGCTCAGAATACTTCCAACGACGAGGGACAGAACAAGCGGAAGGGTGTGAATCCCGGACTGAACGGCTGAGACTCCTTTGACGGCCTGAAACCAGATAGGGAGATAGTAAATGAGTACCATCATCGATCCTTGCGACACTACGGAGAAATATGCGCCCGCAAGGATACTTCGTTGGTTGATGATTCGGATGGGAACTGTTGCGTTATCGCCGGATTTGAATTGGATGGTCACGAATATGATGATCAGAATCCCTGCAAGTATTAAAAGTACAATGATACGCGCGTTTGCCCAGGCGTAGGTTGTTCCTCCCCACTGAAGCGCCAACAGCAAGCATATTATAGCTGGAAGAAACACCAAGCTCCCGAGAGGATCAAGCTTCACGATTTGTTGTTTGATGGTGTCGGTATTCTTGCTGGGAGGCGCTTTGAGAAGGAAGAGAATTATGGCTACGACCAAAGCACCAATTGGCAAGTTGATGTAAAAGCACCATCTCCAACTGACGGAAGTTGTGAAAGCGCCTCCTACCAGGGGTCCGCACACCGAGGCAACGCCAAAGACTGCTCCAAAGATACCCTGAAACATGGGCCGTCTGTGAAGAGGAATAGAAATGATCATGGTCGTCACAGCACCCGTGAAGATGCCGGCTGATCCAAGGCCCGCTATGAAGAAGGTTAGCAAAGCTCTCTTACTTGATGTGAGTTGACATACCAATAGCTCGGCCAATGATAAATGCAATCGAACTTGGCGCGGCGCCACAAACAACAGACTAGTAAGAAATCAGTAATTAAGATCAAGTTGTGAGGAGAGCGACATACACCGAGCTCAAAAAGACCAATGGCGCATAGCAAGACCCATTTCGCAGGGTAAAACGTGTATATCCGACCAAAGATGAGTTGGAAAGCACAAAGAGTGATCAAGTAAGAGCTCGCGTACCACTGGAACATGGGGGAGTTAGTTATTTCCTATTCAAGAAGGTTTCGGGAGTAGAAGGAGCTTATGTTTCCAGTTTAGGAAGTATATAAGGAGTAGTTGGAGTACATGAGACGAAACATGATAGAAGGGGGTAGGGTAAAAATCAAAGAGCCAGTTTTGCTTACCCCAACGTCGTCGATGCTGTGGAAGTCATCCGTAATCTTGGGAATAGCGGTTCCAATAATTGTTCGGTCCAATGCCACCAAAAACATAGACAAGTATACGCCTAACATGATCAGAAAGAGCTTTTTCGGTCCAGGAAATTCGTCTTCGGATTCATGTTGACCGGTAGCTATAGGTGGCGATCCCGCCTTCTCTAAATCGACTTCTGCTGAACCGCGAAGCTCTTCTTTGCTGGAGGCCATCTTGCGACTGAAGTTCGAAGAATTAAAACTTTGAATAGCTTGTCAAGAAGTTGTAATCGTATATGCAACGTGTGAATGAATGAAGAAGATCAGAAGGCTCGATCGCTTAACACAAATGAAGCTGCTTGGATGGTAGGTAAATGGACAGAATTGGAGACTAGAAAATAGGGAGACATTGTGTTATTATTATACTTAGAAGAAGAAAAACTTTGTTGCCTAGTAGCATCGAAAGACAGGAGAAGACAAGCAAGATCGGGGCTCTTTTCGTGACCGTGGCTGACGAGCCGCGTCCATAATTGCAGTTCGGGACCGAGATTTCTGTTTGCACCGAGATTTGCAGCATAGATTTTGCGCCACCAATAATACCCGAGTCCGAGAGACCTCAAATACTCCGAGCGACCTCGATATCAATATCCCTCGCGCTTCTAGCATTCATACTTCCTTGCGCAGAGCAGAGGTCCATCTCTTCAATCTACATTGCTTTTGCAGTCGGGGCCGATGAGAACAGCACGAGCTTACATAAGCGAATACGGAACAAGCACCGCAAGCTAAACCAATCGACAACCCAACCTGACCTATCCCTATCAATATCAGACGTGATGGACGGGCAAACTCCTCTTACCAAAATCACTCGTGGCCATTCATGTCTCTTGTGTCAACAGAGAAAAGTAAAATGCGACAGACAAAAGCCTTGCTCCAATTGCATCAAAGCCCAAGCCCAATGTGTAGCCAGTACGCCTAGTCTTCCAAGGCGCCGGAAGAGGAAGCTCACCGAGATTGATCTTGCTGCAAAACTTCGAAAGTACGAACACTTATTGAAAAGTCATGGCGTCAATATTGATGAGGACATTCCTGAGGAATTCGAAACCGATGAACCCCTTCCCCAAAACAAGTCACCCGACCATCATGAGTTTCAATTGCTCAGTATGAATGCCCCTAGTCCTCGAACATCTGAAAGAGATGGAGGTTCACTGTACACGAATAAAGGCAATTCGCATTACGTTGACAAGTAGGTCTTGCTGGTTTACCCGTCTCTACTCTTCTGACTTAATAGTCCTTTCTGGCAGGGTATTCATAAAGATGACTTCCAGTATCCAAAGGATGCTCTTCAAGCCGGCTCCTCAGATGATGAATCTAATGATGGCGCTCCCTACCCTCATGCTGAGAGTCTGCTAGTTGGTCATACATCAACAGGCTCGAAAAAGTTGACATGCATGCATCCTCAACCCGTCCATATTTTTCGGCTGTGGCAGACTTTTCTCGTTCACGTCAATCCTCTCGTCAAAATATTTCACGCACCGACAGTGCAGCAGATGATCCTTGATGCAAGTGGAAATTTGGAGACGGTGTCTCGATCGACTGAGGCCCTGATGTTCTCCATTTACTTTCTTGCTGTCGTGGCACTGGACAATGCAGATTGCCAGAGCATGTTTAATGAGACTCGCCAAGTGCTACTCGCTAAGTATTGCAACGGAACGCAACAGGCTTTGATAAATGCGAAATTTCTCAAGTCACTGAATATTTCGACACTTCACGCTTTCATAATCTACTTGCATGGAGTTCGCAAGAACTTGGATCATCATTCAATGTCCGTTCTCACTGGGGTTGCGGTTCGAATTGCCCAGAGACTTGGGCTGCATCGAGATAGTTCGAAATATAAGGTTTCGCCTTTTGATGCAGAGATCAGGCGGCGTACATGGTGGCAAGTAGTCTTCCTAGATGGCCATGCCTCAAAACTGGCCGGATTCGGTTTCCAAGTATGGAATTTCGCATTTGATACCCAGGTGCCGTTGAATATCTCGGACAGCGATTTGAGTCCAACTATGAAAGAACCCCCGAAGGAAAAAGAAGGGGCTACGGAGATGATGTTCTGCTGCCTTCGGTTCGACGTTGCCGTTGCCATTAGGAGAGCAGGTACGACAACAGGATCATCCGTAGATGACGGTGAAATCGGATGGACTAAGCCTCATGGCCCTCAGCATCTCCAAGCGAAAGACAAAGCTATCAACGATCTAGAGGCTCATTTTGAACGAAAGTACACGAGATACTGTGATGCATCGATTCCTTTGCATCTGCTGGTTATGCACGTAGCGAAATCTGTCATTTGCACTATGAGAATCATGGCACATCATCGTAAGTTGGTATCTCCTCATGAAATGCGATCCCTTCGGATGTCAGCTGTTTATTCATATGTATTTTGAAAACAGGCCTATGCTAATTTATTCTATAGCACGACAATATCCCGATAAAGGAGCGAGTATGCCACAGGCTGAAAAGGATTTTGTTTTTAGAGAAGGTTTAAAAGAATTAGAAATCGATGGGCTTGGTCAAAATTCCAAAGAGCTTGAGGGGTTCCGCTGGCACATTCAGCACTATTTTCAATTGTCTGCTTTTATTTACATTCTCAGCGAGCTCCGACATCGACTTACGGGTGATTTAGTAGAAAGGTCATGGCAACAGGTCGAAACTGCCTACGAATATCGGCCTCATATGATCACTGATACGAAGAATGCGCTTTATTATGCTATTGGAAACTTGACCCTCAAGGCCTGGCGAAGAAGGGAGGAATCTGGTGTTCTTAGTCACAGAAGACACGGGAACTCAACTCCGCGATATATTACTTTGCTACGCGCTCAGCGGAATGTTCTGGATTTACCACAGCCAGCTGCTGTGTTTCAGAACCAGGAATCATACTTGAGATCGAATCAAATGCCAGACTATACCAGCAATCTTCCACCGACGAACAACAGGCACCAAATCACGAAAGACGAATGGGAAATATCCGATCTTTCTTACGACAACACAATGCCCGAAATAACTCCAGTTGATTGGGAATACTGGAACACACTCATGGATGGCGAGCTCCCGGCATACACCGGCAATGGCTATGAAATGGAGTACAATTGGTCAGAATAAGCAATAAAAAGCTATTCTAAATGATACCTACTTGGAGATTGTTGTATTCACAAAATGGATCAAAAGTGCTAGCAACTTCAGCATGTGTCAGATGGCTTCCTCACCACCTTGCTCCCCGCAGAGCCGCGTAGTTTGTCCCATTGGTCAATCGATTGTGCACTGTATGCAGATTGATGACAAGACGACGCCACGACATCTACTTTCGCCGAACGCTCATGCAAGGCGATCTGATCTGAGCAATGATAAGACAGGGCTGTCACATCATAACGACAGTCGTTATAGATTCAGACACACCCCTCTATTTTCTTATGGCTCTATTCGTTTTCGCAACAACACCGGGTAGACGCCTCTCACGAGGCTGCGTCTGTCACTTCACACAAGCCGGGCAACCCGCCATCCTACTCGATTCCCCCACTGCCGCCTTTTTTTACAAAAGGCCACCTTCCCAATCCCTTTACATGATGTCCCTTTCCATGATGTCCCTACCTCATTCTCCTTTGGTCTCAAGAACAACTCCCTACAAATAATCTTACAATGGCACCTCTACCAGCACTACGCAATATATTGCAACTCCAGCCGCATATTGGTGCGAGACAGACCGCAGCCTCTCCAACAACAGTACCTTTCCCTCTCTCGACTACAGATTCCCCATCCGTGTCACCCACAGCTCAAATCGTCGGCCCCCATAACCCCAGCAACAATTCCGGCCTCGCAGCCGGCGCAACAATCGGCGCCATATTCGGCCTCCTATTCCTTGTCGTCATTTTTTTACAAATGCTGCATCGACAACCGCTCTGCGATCTGGGTCCCGCCCTTCTATACCTCCTACGACGACTCTGACTCTGAGTTTGGGTCCTCGCGGGGTTCTAGGTCTAGTCGGGTGAGGAGACGGGGCGGGGATGGTGGGTGGGGTAGGAGGGGTGATGGTGTGAGGAAGCCGCGGAGGGCGCGAGTGAGACGAAGAAATAGGAGCGAGAGTGAGAGTAGTGATGGAAGGAGGGGGACGAGCCCAAGGAGAAGGGAGAGGAGGGTTAGTGGGGCTGCGGTTGCTAATAATAATGGGCTGATGGGCTGGTATTGGGCCTCTAGTGGAAGGTCGAAGGGGAGGCATTATGATTATGATCATCACGGCGATGTGTGGGCTGGTCGTAGAGGGAAGTCGATTGATGATTAAAGTGATCAATTGCTTGCTATTATATGCTCGGAGAGAGTCTCTATTACGTGTTCTTTATAGTAAAGAAACTCTATACTAGACAAGCCTTTGCTTTATAGTCATACATCACCTTCTATATTATAATTTGATACTCGTAGGACATTTATTTAAGCTATAGAAAATGAATATAAGAAAAGAATATATCTTGTTAGTTAAATCATAAAGGAGTAGTCTATTAGTAAAATATACTAAAGACCTTTTAGAAATACAAATTAGGAGTTATGATAGAAAGCCTAAATAGTATAGTAAGGCGAGGTAGTAAGGAAAATAGTAAGATAAAAAGAAATCTTCACTTAAAAATATCAAAAGATGTAATCAAAAATATGTTCTAATATAGGTAGTATTTCTATGTATCATAGCTCCTACTTCATAATATCAACAAATTCTACAGCTTTTAATCAATTTTTTCGCGTAAAAATTTACAAAAATTATAGTGAGTCTATGATTTTGATAGAAATCGAACCAAAAATTGTCCCATAGGACGCTCTATTAGTTAAACCGACCCGTGCAGGGGTCGAACCTGCAATCTCAAGATTCGAAGTCTCACGCCTTGCCATTGGGCCAACGGGCCATCGTTGTTATGAGTTGTGGAAGAAAATAGGCTATTTTGAGCTATTTTCAACGCAAATTTGAAATTTTATTTTTAGCCGAAAAGCCACTAAGAAAGCTGTCTAATGATTACGATGCCTATAAAACCCCTCGTTCTTCTATGGTATGTGCTTCTATCTTTTATTAATCCTTTAATTTTCTGTATTTTTTTCTTCCTTTTTACTATCCAAGGAAAATAGCTCAAATGAGTAACATTACTTGAAACACGATAATATCACGTGGTATGTCACATGGCATAGCTTCACTCCCCTCCCCTGCACGCTCCCCTCCCCTCTGTGGTAGGCTAGCAGGGATTTATCCGGAGCTAAGATACTTGATAGCAATTTTCCAAAATATTTTGAGGACTTCAACTCCCATGCTGCGGAGCACCACGATAAGCCTACACCACATAGTCCGCCACAATGGTAAAGAAACGAGTTGGCGCACTTGAGAAGGTTGACGCAGATCTGTCAGTGTCACTATTCAAGTTGTATTTCACGAGAGACTAACTTTCGCAGCCCTAATCTTCAATACAAAATTCGCAGAGACCCAAAGTAAGTCCCCGCCATCTTCTGGGAATTTTTATTGTTAACACACTGTCTAGATCATATACGGAGGACTTCCTAAATCAATATGGGCAATACCAATCGCAGCGCGACATCTTCCTTGCTTCTCCTACAACTGCAACTTCGTCAGGAATTATCTCCTTTCGCGACCTTATTGATTTCGTAGCGCATGTCGCAGACTGTTTCCCGGAAGACACTGCAGATTTCGCCGAAGACTTAAAGACGATCCTCACATTACATCACGCACAATTGGAGAGCGAGCTGCGGGAGAAGATTGTGGGCAGCTTAGTTCTTTTGCGACGGAAAGATATCATTGACTCTTCGAACCTCCTCAATTCGCTGTTCCCGATTTTGGTGGCTACCCCGAGCAAGACGTTGAGGACTTTGTTGTTTCAAAAGATACTTTCAGATTTACGGACATCGAACTCCAAGACCATAAACCATCGCCTAAATCGAACTATCCAAACTGCACTCTTCAACCTGCTTACTTCCGATCGAGCGTCGCCGAAGGGTATTTGGGCTGTGAAAATCACCAGAGAATTATGGAAGCGCCAATTATGGACGGATACGAAAGCTGTCGAGATCATGAAGGAGGCTAGTTTAGCGGACAACGAAAAAGTGATTGGAGGTGGTGTACGATTCTTCCTGGGAGGGGACAAGGAGAGAGAAGAGCTTGATGATGAAAGCAGTGATGATGAAGGCGGAATTGATGTTGGCAAGCTGAAGCACCAAGCTGGTATCAACAAGAAAAGTAACAAGAAAAAGAAGCATGTGGAAGAGGCCGTAAAGAAAGTCAAGAAGAACGAAAAGAAAAAGAATCAGCCACATCCGCTCAACTTCTCCGCCTTACACTTACTACACGATCCTCAGGGCTTCGCCGAGACTCTTTTTTCAAAGCACTTACAAAATGGCAAATCGAAACTCAATCTGGAGCAGAAGTTGCTAGTATTGTCACTAGTTTCACGACTGGTCGGCTTGCATAAGTTGACTGTCATCTCACTATACTCCTACTTCATCAAATATCTCACCCCACGACAGCCATCTGTAACATCGTTCCTCGCCTGTCTCGCTCAAGCAACGCACAACCTCGTTCCTCCGGATGCCCTCGAGCCACTCGTGCAGAAAATCGCCAATGAATTCGTTTCAGAAGCATCTGCATCAGAAGTTGCATCAGCTGGTCTTAACGCAATTCGGGAGATCTGCGTACGCCAGCCATTGGCGATGAATGATACCCTCTTACAAGATTTGGTCATGTACCGGAAGAGTAAAGACAAGGGTGTCATGATGGCTGCCAAGGGACTTCTGTCTCTATACAGAGAAGTCGGAGCTGATTTGCTCAAGAAGAGAGACAGAGGAAAGACGGCGACGATGGGCATCAAGAGTGGATCGATCAAAGAGAGGAGATTCGGTGAGGAAGAAGTAGGGGGCATTGAAGGATTGGAGTTGCTAGAGCAATGGAAAGCAGACGAGAGGAAGCGAAAACGAGTCGAGCGTGGACTACCCGAAGAAGCTGGTTCTGATGAGGACGAAGAGGAAGATGAAGCAGAAGAACAAGCCGGGTGGAATAATTGGGATGCGGAGTCAGATGCCAGCGATGATTCCGGTGGCTGGATCAATGTTGAAAGCGATGCCGAGATCGAGATTAGCGACAGCGAAGACGAAAAGCCTGCTACTAAGAAGGCCAAACTAGACACAGCTGCTAAATCCGAAACAGATGGGGAGAAGAAAAACGCGAATGAGGTCCTCGAGCAAAAGATCTCCAAACTCGCCACCACGAAGATCCTCACCCCAGCCGATCTCGCCAAGCTTCAGGAGCTACGGTTAGAAGCAAGTCTAAATAAGGCTATGGGCGGCAACAAGAAGTCACAGTCTCAATACTTGAAAGAACTCGCCGACCGACACGCAGATGATCCCTTGACAGCCGACCAAATTGAAGGCTTCGCGAAGCTTCGAAAGAGCACGAAGGAGGAGATGATTGCGTTGGCGAGGGAGGGCAAGGGTGATAGGAATGAGCATAAGAGTACTCAGGCTATTAGGAAGTCGAAGAAGGAAGCCGAAGGCAAGAGTACGACGAACAAGGAGAAGTCAAGGAAGAAGAATTTCCTGATGACACTTGGCAAGGCAAAGTACAAGCAGAAGAGGAGTTTGACGCAGACTAAGCGGGTATTGAAGGGTCATATTGAGAGGAGTAAAAGAGGTGGTAAGAGAGGTAATATTGGAATGTAGCTCAGCTAGCTATTACCAAGCCACCGTTTTGTCTTTTGAACTTCCTCTGGTGGAAAGTACTCAATCTTCTAATCGCGTCCCTGCATTATACTATTTCTAAGACTGGCAAAAGCTTAAAAGCCTGTGAGTGTCGAGTTGCTCTTGCCTCGAGGTGTTAGCGATGCCCGTAAATTCTGTTCCTTCTCTACATGTCTTTGATCAAAATTTGCGCGTTACAAGACTCACTTCCCTTCACCTCACTTCCCTTCACCTCACTTCCCTTCACCTCACTTCCCTTCACCTCACTTCCCTTCACCTCACTTCCCTTCACCTCACTTCCCTTCACCTCACTTCCCTTCACCTCACTTCAATCCCACTATTCCCGTATTCACACATCATCGGCAAAATAATTCGGGTATAAATATGGATTCACAAGGAGCATGTCCTCCGAAGCCAGATTCGCTTCAAGAATCAAACACTCCTCAACCAACACTTTATATTCGCTTTAGCCAATCTGATTCAACGCCCTCGGGGGCAAAAGGGCTTGAGCAGCATCAAGCGCTGCAGCAGAAAGGACAATCGAAAGATCTCCCCGAAGTTGAGGAATCTCAGGTTGTCAAGACACGGGCACAGAACTCCTCAGACGACAGCGCCCCAGCTTTGCCAGACCTGTTGACGAAAGCGATCGAAATTTATAAGCAGACGGAATCGAGATGTCCTTTGAACGCGCTCTCTTTGCCAACAGAAAATATGGCTCCTAAGAAGTTGCAGCCTACGTCCATACTTCGACGCACCGCGAACAGCGATATCAATCCATGCGAAAGACCAGCCAATAAATCGACCTCCCCCGCTAAAGTCTAGTTCGTGGGAATTCTACCATGTGCCAGACGGTATCCTGCAGGGCAAACACCCAACGTCACCAAACTTAACAACGGGGAAAATGAACGTCTTCAGTTCATCAAAGACGCAGATTTCCTCAATGATCCAGGAGAATAGACCGCGGTAGTTGATTCGTGTGATATTTCCCTCGGATCTCTTAGCCTCTACGAATACCCCGACTGGAAAACAAGAGATGACTGGCGGACATGGCGAATGGTCGCAACTGGCCCAGC
The DNA here is from genome assembly GCA_007821545.1 of Lachnellula subtilissima. Lineage (NCBI taxonomy): Eukaryota > Fungi > Ascomycota > Leotiomycetes > Helotiales > Lachnaceae > Lachnellula > Lachnellula subtilissima. The sequence goes on from QGMJ01000170.1 coordinate 41,421, forward strand.
AAAAACCATGGTAAAGCCTAGAAAGAAGTATGAGGATTGTACCCGTGAGCAATTGGTATGGATCGAAATGATGTACTATTCTGTCAGACAACTCGATGATGTGAGCTTGGGAAGTACGGATGTCAAGAATATGTTTAGAGAGAAGTTTGGATGTGAGATTCCTAGCAATTGAAAAGGCCTTGCAGCAGAGATTGCCAGGGATGCCAGCCGGAAGATGCTTAAGTATCGGATTGGTATGGCAAGAGTTTGAGTATGGATCACAGACACTGCATATGTCGAGTCTTGAATAAGAATTAGAAGGAGCCTTTTTCTTTGAGAAACGGCTGACACGGATTCAGATAGAGTTTTTCAACTCAGTACTTTCTTTGTTACAAAATTAAGTTTTTAAACGCTTTTGGATTTCGCTCATTGACAAGCAGTTTTTGGAGTTGCAGACGCTATAATTATATACTATATTGGGAGTTCAGGCTTTATTTTTGGTGGCCCTGACACCTGCAACACAGCTTTCCATCGTAGTAGTATACTGTATATTACAAGCAACAGCTGGCAGAGATCAGGCGGTTGATAGTGCAGATATGCAAGTCAAACTACACCACCATTGAGTTAAGAAAGCTTCCAAAAGTGACTTGGAGCATTTGATTCTCATCCTATTAGATAATAGAGATTTATAGGTTTACTTGTAGCTTTGCAGCTCGTGGGTTTTCGAAAGTGTATAAGGAGGCTTAGGTTGTAGAGCCTGTTTATGGAGTACAAGAAAGTTGAAAGCCGAAGTGCTTACGGAAAATAACTTGAGACTTTCTGCCTTATGAATTTGTCGCTTTCAATCCAGTACGAGTCTAGACACTGCTGTATATTCTCCCTGTCGTATAAAAAAAGCATGGAAAGCAAGGTTGACACTAGGAATAACATGTGACTTTGTTGATCACATGGTTTTTTAAGAGGAGTTTGATTATGTAGGTCACAGCAGATGATCGAGTTATAGCTTGACGCTATAGAGGCTAATATCATAAATATCAAAGTGTGTTCATTAGAGGGGAGTGAGAAAAAAGAGTTCTGGGGTTTTATGGTACGAGCTGACGTAAGCAGGGAAGCTCCCTCACCGGACGTGTACTGATATTGAGCCGCTGACGGTTTTAAATCAGAAATCAGTGGGGAATACGGTGGGCGTTATAGCCATGCTTACTTTAGTGGTCTCACTTCTCACTTGCAGAACCTTTACATGCGAGAGACATGATGAAAGGCCCTGCATTATTTCTGGCTAACGTAGCGCTCCACTTTTAATGCGAGTGCTTAGACTTCCTTCTCGGTGAGGAATCGACAATCCGCGTTTACTAGACCGACACCACTTTCAATTCCAACCCCATACTCATCATACTCATCAGCTCACGAACCCAAACCCATCACTTCCCATAATACTATTGTTTCGCAAGTGCGTCAGTAAAATACGAACAATTATCTCCAAGCAATCAGATTATTCTTGTACTTGATTAAAAATTGCGCACTCACAGGATCGTCTGGCTGCGTTGTGATTGAGCTAGTGCTCGAAGCGACATCGTCAGAGCCGAAGTCGAGCATCACTGTTTTGAGGTGGGACATCGCGACAACGAGGTGGAATGCGACCGGAGAACTTCAAATATCTTAAGCGAGGTGTGATGTTTCTTGTGTGTGTGTATGTCTTGCAGGCAAAGGAAGATGGAGCTCTGGGGATGCTGGGAGGGAGAGACTGAGCTCTTATACTATGGGAGGACGCGGTGCTGCTTTCTCGGCTTCAAGTCACGCCTTGGTGATGAGGATGAGTATATCCATTCAGAGACTATATTCTTTGAGAATCTTCAATGGGCAATGTGCATCTTCGGTGCTGTTCTTAGGGGCGGACATGAGGGAACCAGACCATGCACCGCACGACGGAAATGCCTCCTTCGTTGTTATAGGTACTTTTACAGCTTGGTGAGCGGCCCTGCCGCAGAGCTTTAAGCTCTCCCTGCTCCCTAGTAGCTATTCTACAGGAGGTTTTCCTCTCATCCCCAGCGTGCTGCACGCTCTTGTTCTGTACTGTCTCGTTCGCAGCAAATTTGGGTCGGTGGAGTTGGTGCGACACCAAAGACGGCGAACTTGACCGAAACAGTACATTTGCTAGGCGCAAGTTTTATTATATGTATAAGAAAGAGAACGTTTCACTGAATGTAATTCTTTAAGCAATAGTCTCGAGTTCTTTTCTGTTTTTATTCTAGATTGCCCTCTTACCTCTCATGTAACTTGTGACTATTTGCTGGTTTGCATATCTCTTGTCTGTTGTGTAACCTATAGCAATTTGACAATCGCAAAATCCTCCGTGAGACAACAACTGGTAGCTCCTAAAAAGGAAATACAGTGAACTGGACTACTTTAGACGATGAGTATCTGCTATTGAGATTGGTTACAAAGTCTCCATTCTGTCTTCGTTCTGAAAGATCAGGAGGTACCACCTGAAATGGGGAGCAGGGCAGATCACGTATTTTAAAGATATCCTTCCACTATAATCGCCTTCCTTGACAACGTTACCTGTGCTCTTTATACGATACTTCTGAATAATATAGTCTCTCGATCTCGCTTCCTATATACTAGTTTATTTGAACTTATAAGTGACTGCATCTTAAATCCTTCAGTGTTTCACGGCCGTCTTGACGAAAAGAAGCGTCCCGGTAGGCAGAAAAAAAGTGGCATATAATTTATAATATGCTAGGTATAAGTAGCAGGGATATTAAAAATTCATAAGAGTAAGGTAGGCACGGTAAGTGCCACTTCTTGTGTCTAGCATACCTGGTAGGGAAGTATAATAAAGAGTCTATGGATTCATAATACGAAGTACGAAGTAGCAGTCCTTTTGCGGGGAAGGCTGTAAATAAATACCGCAATAAACTGCCGACAAGATACTCGCAACCCGCAGGAACCTACCCCTCAATGATCGTGGAGTCTCTGATTCTAGTCACATGTGATTGGCTACTAATGGGATGTGCCTACTGTGATCTACCGGAGCTACTACGTATGGAGGACAGTACGAGGAATTCCCCGCATAAGGCATTGACCCGTTCCAGTTCCCCGCAGCCACGCCCACGGTACTTCTCCTACGCACCTTTATACACTTCCTACCCTGGTTTCTATCAAATTTATATCTTCCTCTCCTCCCCCTCTCCTCTCCTCTCCTCTGCTGCTTCCGTACAATACATGACAGCAAGCATGATTGAACGAATTTTCCTCCTGCCCGGAGGTAGCTTAACCGTGCTTCTTGGGCTGCCCCTCATTCTATCCATCTCCTATGTCTTCATTTATATCCTACTCGACCCTTTACGCCACCTGCCTGGTCCCCGCATCGCTCGCTTCACACGACTGTGGTATTTATATCAGATATACCAAGGCCGATTCGAGCAAGTAAACATCGAACTGCATCAGAAGTATGGACCTATCGTTCGCATCGCTCCTGGGGAGTACTCACTTGACGATGTGAACGCTGCGAAGGTTATATATGGCCATGTAAGCAGGACCCTCGATTGCAAGAGTCCGAGTGTCGCAGCAGAGACTAATGCGTTCTTAGGGCAACTCCTTTTTAAAAGTATTTAGTTGTTCCTTCTCTCAGACGGAAAGAGCTGGTGTAACAGAAAGCTAATATAGTGTCCTAGGCGCCTTGGTACTATGCTTGGTCACCTGCAGATCCGAACAAGTCCGGCCTTTTCTCGGATCTGAACCCCCATCGGCATGCTTCCCAGCGGCGTAAGTTTGCATCAGCATACTCTATGTCGACCCTGGTATCTTATGAGCAATATGTCGACCATTGTACCGCCCTACTCATCCAAAGATTCGACGAACTTGCACAATCTCACCATATTATCGACTTCTATCATTGGCTGCAATGCTATGCTTTCGATGTTATCGGTGAAATCACCTTTGGTGTACGATTTGGATTACTAGATATGGGGAAGGATGAAGCTGGTATATTCACCGCCATTGATGGTCGTAATGCCTATGGGACCTTCGTAGGGATTTATCCCTTCTTGAACAACCTGATCTTTCCTTACTTGCCGAAATCAGGTGGCGTTACTTTCGTGCTTAGCTTCGCGGTGAATCAAATTAGCAAGAAGATGTCCAGCCTCAAAAATCCAAAAACCAGTCGTACCGATAGACCCCCTGATTTCGTCAGCAAGCTTGTCGCTCGGCACGAGGAGGATCCAGAGAAGATCACCAAGGCCGATATACAAATGATCTGCCAATCTAACATTTCAGCCGGAAGCGATACTACGGCTATCTCTCTGAGCAACATTATGTACTTCTTGATGAAGCATCCTGAATCTTTCGGGCGTTTGAGGAAGGAGATCGATGATGCTGCGACAAACAAACTTGTTTCTGATCCTGTGACCTTCAAGCAGGCACAGGAACACTTACCCTTCCTCCAGGCAGTCATCAAAGAAGCTTTGCGCCTGCATCCAGCTGTAGGGTTGGGCTTGCAGCGTATAGTACCAGAAGGCGGTGCAGATATTGCTGAACAGAAATTCCCACCGGGCGCGACGGTCGGCGTCAACGCATGGGTATCTCATCGAAACCAAGTTACATTTGGCACGGATGCAAACGAATGGCGCCCAGAACGGTGGCTGGAAGATAGTGGGAAAGAGTTGGAGGGGCATATGTTATCTTTCGGGATGGCAGTCGAACATGCATTGGGAAGAATATTAGCTTGTTGGAGATGTCGAAGTTGATACCCCAGCTCATCCGCACATTTGATTTCCAGCTCGAGGAAAGCTTGCTTGGCAGAGGGTGGCAAACAGAGAGCCGGTGGTTCGTGAAGCAGATAGATTTCAGAGGGTCAATATCAAGGCGGAAGGTGTAGAAACTGGTAAGTTCAAACAAGAAGCGTACTGAAATTAGTTACAAGAAGCCATTTTACCTTCTTACAAAACACAATATATCATCCGCTTTCTAGTCCATCCAATACACGCCCAGGCCCCCATCCTCGGTCTATCCCAACTCGTTTAGATTATACCTTAGGCATCGCATAGGGATCATCACCGTATGCAACATTTCCTGAGCCATCTGAGCGACCCATACGGCCCGAACTGGATCTCCAAGTCCCCTTCTGTGCTTCTACGATTGGCGAGAACCAAGCAGTTGTCGCATCAGGGGAAGCAGTAAAAGCATCTTGCTTTGTCCTCACAGCATGAGTAGTTGCACAGGATCCCCAGCATATTCTCCCTCCTGGTTAGGGAAATGAGTCGACCATTTCTCCGGAATGACACCATCCATGTAGTGGTTTCTCTTCAGACCAACCGTCATAAGCAGGGTATCTGTGAGCCGCCATCCCAAGACTACAAGTGCGGGAGCCAGTCCGAGAAAGCCGGGCAGCAGATTCAAGAGCAGACCTTGAACGCAAGCGCCGATGAGAATCCATGTGCTGGTTTTGAAATTATCCCGAAGCATCTACTTTCCCTTAATTAGCTGCTGCGATATATTCGGACGGGGTGTGGGGTGGGATATCGTACAGCCAGTTCGTACATGCTGCAGAGACCAAAGAAGGCCTTTCGGTTGCCCAAGTTGGCTGCCTCTGCGAATTGAGACGGTGGCCGTTTCGCAAACGGCGGTACGAGTCCGATGTTTGACATGATTGCTGGTTTGGAAGAGAAGTGACAATATCAATAACAATGTAAAACTAGAATATCCAAAAGGGGGTTCGAGGGCACTGCATAGACTTAAAAAGTTTGGCAGTACAAGTAGTATCACATCTAGTGCTTTGAAACGAGCGTAGAAAAGGGGGAAATCCTCGTGGCACCAAAGAGACTGTACAGTCGGCCCAGTGGGTCACTCTGGGGTTGTGGGGTTGTGGGGAGAGGCTGAAGAGCGGGGGGTTTGTGGGGGGTTTCGCAGTAGCGGTCACCCTCGCCACGGTACACTACCTTAGGCACGAAGTCTATATGTATACCATACCAGTTCTTCGTCGACAATGACTAGGTACGTACTAGGATGGCCCAGTTCAGACATCCTAATTCGTCTTATTGCCTTGCCAGCAAACGAAAAATCAAATTTTAAGGTTTCTTCAGCGGTCGCGATCAGCATCGCCTACGGACCTACGGTACAGTAGTAGAAGAATGTACTTTTTGGATCAGGTACGGTGAGGGCAGCTGACCTTCATGTCGTTTCGCTATAGGACGGGACTCTCGGAATGTCTCGAGCTGAACAATGCTGGGGTAATGCGGTATGCTGTACGAGTACCGGTAAGTTGCGGCGGCATTTCTAGTATAGAGGTGTTTGACAGACTATCTTTCCATTCCGTCTCTCATTGCACGCATGCTTGCTTGATCCTACTTTCCGAAAACATACAATGTCTCTCTCTCATCTCCTATCAGAGTCCCCAGCTCTATGGCTCCTCACCGGTGTATTAATCTGCATTATCTGGCACTGTCTCAAAGCTTCCTTTCCATATGCATCGAACCCTTCTACGGAGACACCTCGTCCAGTCTTTCGTAACCAGGTCGATGTCCCCTCTAATTTGTCAATGCCAGAAAAGATCCCAGAGAAACTACTCCAGCAGATACGAAATGGGGAGATGAAACCACTGCCGTCGCGGGCCTTGAATAGAAAGTACGTACGTATAGCTGAAAGCAAAGCATAGCCCACTTGCCTATTTACATATATATCTCTTCTTATAACCAGCATCAATTGCAACTCAGTGCTCTCATTTCTTTCCACCAAAGACAAACTAAAGCTCAATCGCTCGAGCTTGAGCTATCTGCATTACACATATATCTTCCCTTTGCATCAGTAGACCTGCTTGCTAGCTTGCTATTAATCCTCTATTCGCATACCTTCGCATACATACCTATATATATATATATATATATATTTCTAAACACAATCACTCAACAGAGAACTATCAACCTACACCGGCTCTCCGCCCTCCACACCAATCTTCCTCGCAGCCCGCGGCATCATCTACGGGCCCTCGGGTCCTTATGCCAGCTTCGCGGGCCGCGATGCTACGATCGCGCTGGCGAAGAACGATGTGGGGGCTGTTATTGGGCCGATGATCAGTGCGTGGGAGTGGAGAGTTTGAAGGGGTGGGAGGTGGAGAGTTTGGAGAGCTGGGAGAGGAAATTGAGGTATGTATGTATGTTTTA